>JANHGB010065364.1:0-35017 GCA_026283785.1 Coracopsis vasa | reverse complement strand
GGTCCTCTGCCAGCTTCTTCAGCACTCCTGGGTGTAACCCATCCAGCCCTATAGACTTGTATACATCTAAGTGGAGTGGTAGGCCACTAACCATTTCTTCCTGAATTATGGGGACTTCAGTCAGCTCCCCATCTCCGCTATCCAACTCTGGGGACTAAGTACTGTGAGGATGGCTGATACGACTGTTAAAAGACCGAGGTGAAGGCATCATTAAGTACCTCAGCCTATTCCTCACCCTCAGTTACTAGGTTTTCCCTAGTATCCAGTAGTGGATGAAAGTTCTTGGCCCTTTAAGAAGTATTTCCTTTCCCTCATTTCTATGTAAAATATAAAAGCTGTTGTGATGACGCTTGAGGGCAAGAAAGTACAGTGCCTTAATCTGCCTGGAAATTTGCCTGAAATAAAACTAGCTGTTAGCTTGGGATTTCCGGATACCTGGCAGCTGAGTGGGTGGGGTGGTGGTGAACGGGTGCTTGCCAGTCCAGGACATTTGCACAGGGCTTCAATGTGTGCAGCACCATGGATCCATGGGGTGCAAGAGCTGATGCTGAGGACTGGATGTCCATCCTGGACAGGTTTCAATTAAATTTTGAGTATGAAATGCTGCTGTAGAGCTCCATGCTTTGGGGATGAAGGGGAGTGTCTGTATTTAATTTCAGAGTAGCTCTAATCTGGTCTCACAGGCTGAGTGCTTCTCGCCTTCTGAAAGGCATTAGATGCATTCCTGGAGTAGGGCTTGAACTTGATTTCACCTGCAGGAAATCCTGTCAGTGTACTTGTAGGCTGCTTTGTGCAACAAGCCAAAGCACAGAAGTGGGGATGAGCAGGATTCCCTTCAAAGCGTGCTTGTGTCCTGACCTCAGACACCGGCATGGGGACTCTGTGGCGGTTGCTGAAAGACCAGAAAGGGTAGTTCAGATTTTGATGCAAGACAAAGAAAATTAATTTCCAAAAATGAATTCTCAAACAAGCAGGGAAAAACAAACAAACAAACAAAAACAACCCAACCCCCCAAACCCCAAACAAACCACCAAATTCCCCAACTAACTGCATGGAAGAAGTAACCAGGAAGGGATCTGGATTCAACCTCTGCTTATTTCTATTCTGTCTTCCATGGTAGGAAAACATTTGAGTTCTCATTGGCAAGCAACTGGACTAGGCAGATCTTCAGAGATCTGCCAGCTCACAGCCTTATTACACATGCTTGAGAATTACTTGACATAGTTTTATGCTAGTTCAGAAATTTAGAGGGGTTCTGCATTATTTCTGTACACAGACTTCATCAGTGTTGTTGACAGTCTGCATAGTATTTTCATGTATCTCTGGCTTACGGTATGATATGGCTGAGCTCATAAAAGTGAACTAATTATACACCTTGCCAAGTGCCTGGGATTAAATTTTTTTTGATATTTACTAGGATCAGTTCTGAAATGTTCACTAGAAGTTTTATTGAATATAATATAAGATAGTGGCGCTGAGAGGCATTCAGAAGTCTTAAAAATAATCATAGAATCATATAATACTTTGGGTTTGAAAGGACCTTAAGATCATCTAATTCCAACCCCCCTGCCATGGGCAGGGAGACCTCACCTTAGACCATGTCACCCAAGGCTTCGTCCAACCTTGAGCACTGCCAGGGATGGAGCATTTATCACTTCTTTGGGCAACCTGTTCCAGTGCCTCATCACCCTCACAGTAAAGAACTTCTTCCTTATATCTAACCCGAACTTCCCCTGTTTTAGTTTTAACCCATCACCCCTTGTCCTATTGCTACAATCCCTGATGAAGAGTACTCTCTCCAGCATCCTTGTAGGCCCCCTTCAGATACTGGAAGGCTGCTCTGAGGTCTCCATGCAGCCTTCTCTTCTCCAGGCTGAACAGCCCCAACTTTTCTACCCTGTCTTCATATAGGAGGTGCTCCAGCCCCCTGATCATCCTTATGGCCCTCCTCTGGACTTGCTCCGACAGCTCTCTGTCCTCCTTATGTTGAGGACACCAGAATTGCAAAAGTGGAATCAGTGCATTTTGAAATTATTTAGGTATTTGAAAAGGGAAAGAGCTAGTTCTACTTTCAAAATGCTTTCAGTGTTGCAGTATTTTGATTTCCTATTACTTCAGCTGCTGACCAGGACAGAAATTAAAAAGCTGGTGGGAAAAAAGGGACAAAGTCTGGAACAGCAAAACAGAAACCAGGTTAAAAACCATCTATGACTTAGGACCTTTGACAACCTTTCTAACTTTGACACTTGATAGATTCTTAGGAAAGATTCACTCATATTAGTTTGATTTACTACAGTGAATTTTAATTTAAACATCATGTTATATCCAGTACAAGATACATGAAGTGTTTGAACTGACACATTAAAACCCCTTCTGTTGAAAAAACCTGAAATTATAGTAACCAGCATTATGTCATCAGGGAATTGAAGTCTTGCACTGCTCCAAGTCAGAATTCAGGAGATAAGGTTTGTCCTAGTTTGTTTAAGCTGTGGATGGGGTCTCAGACTTGAGTTTTGAAAGTCACTTTTACCTACCAACCAGCCCTGTAGGGCACCTTTGAGGTAGGCCCTTTACCTTCAGGCTTCACATTCTAAATGGATAATCTTTAAATAAATACATGCATTTTCAAGTTGTTACAAGCTGCTTTTCTTGTGAAGTTTCATTAGCTGGAGAGGAGAGCTGATGGATTTCTCTGTTTCTAAAAGAATTGTGTTTCATAGAGCTGGTAGGAAAGTACTTTAAAAAAAATAATATTTTTTTCCCTATTCTCCTTTTCTGCTGGAGTAGATTTAGTTGAAACTTATCTAACACTTCTATGTGGTATACCATATAGAAGCTGGTACCTACCAGTATAAGTTTCACCTACTACTTACAGTGAAGCAAGTCTAGAAGAAAACCTGCCAGCCACAGGAGTGCTTAGTAATTATACATTAGGATATGTGTAACACACTTAAGGAAAGTACTTGTGCACTGTTTTGCCTTTTGGGAAGTTCTTATCCAATACATGTATTTGCTGGCCAGTTGTTCCCGTCTTCTGAAGAAGCTGGGATCACATCCCATTTCAGTAAGGTTTTTGGGTCCTCATTGATAAGCTTTGATGTCCACTCCTGACTGTGTGAATCCAAATTGGACAAAGTAGCTTCCTTCTTTGTGGCTACTCTCTGCATTAAAGTGTTGTTCTGGAGACAGAGGTTCTGAAGAGAAAATAAGGTAAAGGGGAATTAGAGTAATGTTTTCAGATGGTCAGTTATGTATTAAAAATAACAGGTGCAGTCCTCCATGTCAGTTAAGGACAAGAATGTGGTGGATGTGAACAAATATGCTATGGTGATTCAATTGTTTCTGCCTGAAAAGTCATTATTATTTTTTATTTATAAAGTACTGTGAAGATGTACTGGATTTCATAATTAATCTTTGAAGTAAAAGGGGAGGCAAATCTGCTTAACTTATCAAGGATTTTTAAGTCCTTGCTCAGTTTAGCAGTTCTTATGAAAAAACAAAATCATACCTTTTTTAGGTGTATTTCTGTATGATAGCTGCTGGATTGCAATATTGGATCAACATGGTTCGGAGATTGCCTCATTCAATTTATCCCATGAATAAGTTGATTGGTACAAGGTATTCAGTAGGCTTTGAAGGCAATGAAGGAATATCAAGTCTTCAAATACATGTTAATTACAGTAACAATATTTTGAAAGTCTGGAGACCAGAAAAAATTATTCCCGGAAGGAAGCCAACAGTTCCAATGAATTAACCTTCAAAGAAAAACTTAAAGTATAAAGAAATAGAAAACCTCTTGGATGCTGATATATCAAAATTATCTTGAACTTTTTTATGATACAGTTGTAAGAACATAGGTTAGGACTCCCTATGTTAGGAGAGAAGACAAATGAAGGATGTATTTTAAAATACTTTAGTGGCAGGGTTGTTTCTTAACACGATTCATTATCATATATCATATATTATTTTTGATACCTTTATTAGATGCTTACACATTGAACCCTGAAAAAGTAAAAGTTTTTTTGATGTCTCAGGAGAGAAAAGGTATGGCCAAATGTTATCCTTGGCAAGCAGAAGGATTGGCAGGATTTGGTCACGCTTGGTATTTTTAAACTGTTCACATTTAGCACTTGTGTATACTGAGTGCTAATGACAAATCACTATTTGCCTGTTAGGCATACTTGGATTAAAAAACCCCAACAAACAAAAAAACTTTTTTTTTTTTTATATGCAATTTTTGGAATATAACAATCTTTCTGTTTTTAAAAACAGTAACAGGTCTCCATTTGAATAATTTTACTGAATCAGTTAACTAGAAAAGACAAAGCTTCCATTTTTTTTTTCTGTGCTGCAATAATATTTTTGAGTTATAGCAAAATAACTCATAAATTTTTACACTTGGCCCTTCGTACCTCTTTTTGACAGAAATGGAACTGGAAAAACTCAATACTCTGAACTTCAGAGCTTGATCAGAGACATAATTCCCAGTAAGTGAAGGGTGAATAACATGGATGTGTCAGCATTAAGAGCAAAGAAATACATTGACAGGATATAATGAGCACTAAACTTAAGAGGGAGCTTTTAGTGACATTGGAGAGGAGGTGAATTGAGATGAGTAAAATTTAGATATGGAGCAAATATTACTAATGAAAACAGCATTGTTTTCAAAAAGTTTACCACTGCAGTATAAAAATATAAACCCAAGTTAAATACTGTGAGACAAAGTTCTTTGATTATGAAGCAGTAAATTTAGTTGATATGAAAGACAGAAATGGTAAAATCAAATAATACTTATTTAAGCTATGTCTAAATGCAGGGAGTGAAACTGTCAAAGCAGTTAATATAATGCTTTAGAAGGAAATTTGGAAAAGAAAATATACAATGAAAAAATCTGTTTACACTGCAGTAGATTAATAAGGCTGCAGGCATATATTAATTGATGTTATTGGGTAATAAGATTACTGAAGAGAGACTTTAAACAATGTGAGGTTTTGTCATTCCTTTGAAGTGTGTAATACTTCACAAGGTCAGAAATAGGGTTAGCGGTGTGCAATACAATATAATCAATCAGCAAGATAATTCCTTTATTTGTGTGTTGTTTACTACCAAAAGCAATCAGGAATGTATTTTAAGTGTAAGGAAAATGGAAGAAAACAATCATGAATGCTGATGAAAGTAGTTAGTTTACACTGCTGTTTTTGTTTTGATAATTTGCTAAGTGTTGACATATCAAACATTAAGTTCATACCTTTTTTATTTATTAGTGCATGTCAGCTGCCATTTTAATATAACGCGTTCTCAGGACAATATATGCAGAGTAATATTTATTTTTATTTTTTGGCAGGTTCAGGTCAGCTGCACATTTTGTTATTTACTTATCCTTCCCTCCACTTCCCTTAAGTCAGGAACCATAGCTTCCTGTAATGTGGCTTTCAGATACTCTCTAAGGAAATTGAATTTCGAGATTCAAAAGCTGCCCATCTCAAGTTCAAGAGCTCTTCTTTCTTCATGAAAACGTATTTATGAAACTATATAGCTTAGGAAAATTTTAATCAGCCTTATGAAAGCTCTTTCTCTTTAAACATAGTAGGAAAGCCAAAGTAATTTCAAGATAAAGGCACATTGAAGTTTAGAAAACTGTCTTGAAGGTTCATAATCACACCATAGGATTTAGGAATTTAAATTCCTTTTATTATAGAATCAACACCACCCCTAAGCATATAAATACTTTGCCTGGTTTACAGACTTAACATTCCAAAGCAGTATGGCCAAGAGCTCTACTTTTATTTTGAGCTTATGGAACTATTAGGAGCTCAGTAGCCTTCTCTGAGGAACAGAGTGAATGTTGTAAAATACCAAGTCCTGTTGGAAAGAAAACTTAGTGTATGTTTGGTTTTTTTTTTTTTTTTTAAGTTATGCTGCATGTAACATACTGGAATTTTCACTTCTTAAAGTGATAATTCATTTGGGAATGAACGAGGCTCGCAGTGGTTTGTATTTGATTTTTGCTGCTCATTCTTTCTGAAACTGTGCATCTACAAAATTATGCAATATAAACTGTGCAACTACTAGTTTTATGAATGTTACGTGCCTTGGGCTAATACAGCTTAGAAAATCTTATTGCAAGCTTAAAGAAATATAAATGAAATATATCACATGTATTGTAGAAGCTTGTTGATACAATTTCATTTAAATTATATTCAAACTAAATTAGAAATCTGTTAATCTTTTTCATGCATGCCTCTTAAATCCCACAATCATTTTGTATATATTTTTTAAAAATTATGTAATAAATTGCTACCTAAAATGTGTAACTGCTGACTAGTCAGTGGTTAGCTGATGATTTACAGATGGGAGTGAGATGGTCCAGATTGTAGGTCAAGTAGCTTTTTATAGTTCTGGTATATCATTTGGATAAAATTACAAACATGGATGCTTTAGAAGAAGGGTGATTAAATAGTTAAAGTGGTGTACCTCCCTTTAGGTTACTAAATGTGTTCTTCATTTGAGTTTGGTCAATATGGTGAAACTTGCTGAGACATTCATTGAAACATCAGTCTTTTGGGCATTTCTGAAGAGTATACTAAATTCTAAAAAATGTGAGAAAGTGATAAAAAGTGAATTCACTTTCATAATTTCAATCTGATCCAGTTAACTATTTGTCTCAGTTGCCACTGTCCAGGGTCTTCTCCTCTTGCCCTTTTCTGGCTGTTGTCTGTAGACCAGGACCTCTCTTCCACATTTTACTGTAGGTAGTGAGCAATTTCCTTAGGTGTTGAGCTCAGAGAGGCAAGATCTTATTCTTAATGTTTTCTAAAGCACGTACCTTGATACTCTGCATTGGTAAAATGGGTACTCTGAGAATATTCTAGTGCTGAGCAAAGATATTATTTTGCTGAACAATTGCCTAGAAATGTGAGCAAGAGATTTAAAAACTGACCTTCTAGATTTCAGTGTGGCTTACTTAGCTAGTTGATGATATTCATTATGTATTCATATATATCATTCAGTGTGAGAAAGAGTGGCACATTCATATATTAAATCAGTATCATTTAACATGATTGAAAGTGACGGGCTCAGGTATGAAGTCATTCTTGTATTTTTTAAATGTTTTTCAAAATTATTCTTTTCAGTCTGTAAAGGTACAAAAGCAGAAATAATACCTAAGATAAAAGAGATGTCTTAAACAAAATGGCAAAGTACATTGTACAGAACAGCCCTACCATTGTTGCTTTGTAGTTACATGCAAGAAAATGTTATAATTTGTATTGCTTGCTACTTAAGTCACTAGCTTTATACATATGTAATATAGAGATAAATTGAAAGAAAAATAACTCTTTCCAAGTTTGGAATTTTACAGACAGAATCAGTGTTTGTAGTGAAATCTAGAAAATCTTGAAGATACTTGAATTGCTCAGTCAGGTAATGTTAACTGCATTCTGAATGGTTTTTATATTTTGTTGACGTTCTCCAAATGATACCTGTATTTGACTCTTTTATTCAGTTCAACTCTAAGGTATTTCAGGAAGTTCTTATGCATTAATTTGCTAATTTTTTATTACTATTCCTTCCCTTTTTCTGGGTAGTTGAACTCTAACAGATGCTATAGGTGTGAAGGTATTTGATTTCAGGCTCCAGTGCTAGTAGGTCCTCAAAGTTCTGAAATCAGCTTTAGAAACAGTAATTTTAAAGGTTTACAAGAGTAACTGTCTTATTCTGGAGTACAAGCCACAACTGCAGATGCAATTTCATCTACATTTAATATAAATCTGTGGTCACACAAACCATGGTAACAGTGATTTATCACAGTTGTAAAAGAGTGGTGCAAGCTCAAAACTTTATCTAACAGTGAATATTTTCATGAGACTTATTGCCAAGGTAGGTATAGAAGGAGTTTTTGTTTTTAATATCACGAATGATTTAGTTGATCAGAGTGAGAGCAGAGTGGCAATTTATAATTGACAGACTGAGTTAACAGTCTTTCTGTCAGACTGTATTAGGTGTGGACGAAAGGTCAGTGAATGTCAGCATGTTTTCATTTTTTTTGGTAGCCAAGTATCTACATAAAAGTCAATGTCAGAATTTCACCAGGTGACAATTGATTTAACCATTCCTGCACCAATTCCAAATGCAGCCACTCTCATGAGCTGTGGCACCCATTAAATGAAAGTACTCATCATTAGCTGGGTTCAGTTGTCATCTTAATCTACATGAATGGCCATAAATTTTCCAGCCTCGTGCCCTTCAGGATGTGTTGAGATTATATGTAAAGAAATTCTGACAGTCAAAATCTTCCTTTCAAACCCAAGTACTTAAAGCACTCTGTAAAGATGCCATTGAGTCTGCAGTCTTTTTTATTTATCTCTTACACTGAAGAGGGAGCTGAAAATACAACAGACATCTGACACCTTGATGGAGTTCTATAGATGCATTCTCAGGGAGGATTTATATGCTGCTGCCGTGAAGTTTATGATAAACTGCGTGGATCAGCAGTCAGATTTTCTTGTACTGGATTTTAGGTCTTCTGATACACAGCATCTGCTAAGTGGAAGAGCTTTCAGGCTTTACAGCTTGATTTTGCAAAGTCAATACTCTGTGTAGTGTATTCCCATCCTTTTAATCTTGCCTGCTCAAATAGTGTCAAGCTATCCTTGAACTTCTGTGAAATCATACCAGTTACAAAAGCTCAATTGAATATTCTTTGGGGTTTGGCAGCACAGAGAAGATACTGGTTTTCCAAAGAGGCTCGCAAAATACTTGTTCTCTGGCATTAAGAGGTATGTTCTGGCATGATACCCTGTGTATAACAGTTTTTAAGGTCACTGATGTGGTCTGTGTGTAACTTAATGTTCACAAGACTGGAAACGACCATTACCCCCTCTAGGATTGCAGATACTTGCTGAAATGATGTTTTAATGCCACAGTTTTTACTGTGGCATATTATTCTCTGAGCAATCACCTGAGCAACCCCCTAAGCACATCTCTTACAAAGGTAGGTAGCTAATTTTTATGTCAGATCATATCAACTTGGTCTTTCCTTTGAAGTTTTCTGTCTCTTCTGTTCAGAAGAACCACTTCCTGTGATCACTGGGTCACTGAGTGCCTCAGCAGGAACCACTGCTTCCACTGCCCTTTGGCTTAGTGAGGTTTTATAGCTGAGCTTTCTATTGCAGCTGTTTCATACTTAACAGGAAAAGCACCAAGAAAGCTTCCCCAGAGAGATGAGCTAGTGCTTTACTGAAACGTAACAGGTTTAATGGAATCTGTAACATGTACATATGTATGTGTGTCAGTTTTTGTACGTAGTGATTTAGTAAGAAGCTCAGTCTTAAGGGTGAAATTAGCTTTGCCTGAGCAAGCGCAGCTGGTGTTGTCTTAAGCTTTCCCAAGTTGACTCATACATCTTAGCTAATTCTTGCTCACAGTTTTTGCTTTCGTGGTAATTCTCAGCTATATAATTCCCATTCAACCTAATGCTCAGGTTAAAAATCAGTGAAGTGGGAAGGAGAGTTGCTTGCTCAGAGTTGTAGCCTGAAATGCCAGAAATTTGATTTTGTTGCCAACATAGCCAGAAGTCCAAAACCACACGAATAATTCTCTTCCTGGTACTTTGATTCACTGTCTGTGAAATAATGCTTACATAAATTGGTGTAATTTTAAGGGTAAAGAACACTCAGATGTGATTTAGAGAACAGAGCATAATACAGCTTCCAGTGGTAGGGTCCTAATGAAGATCATCTCATTTTTTGCTTCTGCTGCACCACTCTTGGTTTTGTCTTTGATTGTAAAGCCTGTGTGAAAGTTTAAATACTTTTGCTCCCATTATTCCTTTGCTTGTATTCTAACTGTTCTTAATACCTGTGTTATTTTGCACTGGAAGTGGAGGGAGCTTGAAATCCTCTGTTTATTCATGGTCTGTGTTCTTATCCAGATAGATTATTGCAAAATAAAAATAGTCTTAGTTCCATTTGGCTAAAACCAGAGGGAGAAGGCTTTGCAATGAAAAAATAACCTTTGACATACAGCCTCAGTTATAAGACAGTTTGCCATTTTAAATATCTGAAAATCTGTTCCCTTAAAGGAGATTAAGAAAATTCTGTTGGCCAAGGAAAATATCTTTCAGAGTAAGGAATGATGTTTTATATGTCCTCTATTATGCATATTGGAATCATAAAAAAGGACACTAGAAGATACCACCTTTTGCTTTTCTACAGCTCCCTTTTGGTCCTGCTGTATGAAGCCAGTTTAGTATAGCACTTTAACTTACAAAAAAAATTTCCAGTGCATGCAGTGTGATAATGGTGTTCACATGCACAGGTATCACAATAGATAGCTGATATGTCATTCATTACTGTAGATGTAAGAAATGTCAAAAGCAATTTAAAATTCCAGTTATCTTGGCTCTGCTGAATCCCCAGATAATGTCTGAATATCTACACAATAATGTCTGAAAGGTAAAACATCCCCTCTCTAGCGGTGATGAGTCTGATAAACGAACATATCTGAGTTGTACATCTCAAGCACATATAACTTCGAAATGAAGTAAATTTACAAATAGAGTCGTTGTAGATAGAACTGTAAAAATAGCATCTAAGAAACCTCTTTTCAACTTATTTAGTGTAGGAGTTTAAAATCATGCCTGTATTGAGTGTCAGATTATTCAGCAGCAGTTGCATAGGTTTTAGCGAAGAAGTGCTTCAGAGCTAGCAATCTGAATATTTCACTGTGAGAAGAGCCCTCAGGGAGCCATAGGCACTCAAACTGAAGCTGCTTGATGAGATTCTCAGATTCCTACTCTCCTGACTTTTGCTACCTGCAGAAAGCTCTGGGTGACTGTGGATGTCCCTTTGATGTGGGCTCAGTCATCAGCAGCTCCTGACACTTTCCCAATCCTATACTCATGGTGGCTGTGCCAAGTCTTGCCACCACTGCTTGCTGGCTCTGCAAGCTCTGACTTTCTTCCTCTCACAAGAGGGTTGGCAGTCCCAAAGGTTGCTGTGGGCTCCAGAGGAAATGGAGCATACTGCAGAGGTAACTGCCTGTGCCCTCCTGTGGCAGGGCAGTACACAGCTCCCTGCTACTGCAAGGAAATTATTATGTTTCAGGATTCCAGGGTTTGTTACAGTAAATGTAACAAACAAATGTAACAAACAAAATCTAACACTACAAAGTGTTAGAGTTTGAAAAGGCCGGGGCAAGGAAACATTGCTGTCAAATTCATGTGCTCAGAAGTCATGAGTCAGGTTTGTGGGGGGAAAAAGACCTTTTTTTCTAGGGTAGTGTACCTGTGTGGTACATTTGGGTCAGCAAGTTTGGTATCCACGATACCTGGAAACTTCTAATTTTAAAGAAAGTTGGCAACCCGACTTGCAGAGATGGACATGTTAAAAGTGCCAGATTCCTCAAAACCCCAGTTCTTTTCCAGACATGTTATCTTAAAATAAGATTTATTTTGTATGTATAGAAACGTTTTTGAAAATGAATGGAAAAGACAATTAGAGCATGACACAGTAAGTAATATTGCTGGAGGCAGACAACTGATATGGATGTGTTAACCTTGATTTCAGGTATTATTGTTAATATAGGAGTGGGTGATTATCTTTCTATGAAATGCTTTTAAGTAATGTAGTATTATACATAAATATTCAAATGGATTAGACCAGAATCATACATAATTAAGACATTGAGCTATTCTTACTAATTTTTTCTCTTGTCTATACTGAATATAACTGGTTTTGCTCAGAAGCAATTAGTTCCTGGTAAGCTGACTTCCATGAAGGACTTGGGCACAGAATCATAGAATCGTTAGGGCTGGCAAGGAGCTTAAGATCATCTAGTTCCAGCTGCCCTGCCATGGGCAGGGACACCTCACCCTAGATCACATTGCCCAAGTTTCTGTCCAACCTGGCCTTGAACACTGCCCGGGATGGAGCATTTACCACTTCTTTGGGATGTTCTCACTTAGTTAAAAAAAATGCCTGATACAAAGATTAGAATGTGTGGCCATTTTTGAAGTATATATATTGGGGTTTGTGTTACAATTTTAAAAGAGTTAATTTTTGGAAACTCCTGCTTTTACCTAATCTTTAATACATATTGTTCAGAAAGCTTTGCAGAGGAGGACTTTTGATATCTTTCAACTATTCTGTGGTACATACAGAAGCTAACTTTTGACATCAAATCTCTCAATCTCTATGTGCTTTTGTAATATTCTATAAGTCCTTGGAGTCTAATGGAAGGTAAGTAAACACGTCTTAGAGGAAGAGACCTAACTCGCAAGGAATACTAGAGTTAGATGAATTCAGTACAGGAAACACAGCATAAATGGATATTTAAATGAAGTTTTAAGGAAAATTATCCTATTTACTCTCCCTTTAGTCATTGTAATACCATGGTGTGAGGGGAAAACTGAAACAACATTGAAATATTCAGGTTTAATGTTACAAATGCTACTTGATAATCCTGAAAAAGTTGCAGACTTTTCATTCTAATAGGGATGTGGTTTTTTTTTTTTTTTTTTCTGTTTGGTCTGGAGAGCACTTGGTAGCCTTTAAGAAATATGACATTGTTTCAGTCTGTATCCAGTAATGAGACAAAGTATCTGTACTAGCAACTTGCTGCCTAAATGCTGTATGATAGCTATCTCTTACACTAACACAGTAAACACGAAATGGTAATCTGGTGTCACTAGTGTGGGTGATCAGTAAGGAAATAACCACAGTGTATGTTGTATATATTAGAGTTATAAATGAGAAAAGGTATTTTAATGGAAAATAAACTGATGGTTACCCATGCAGATTTTGACTGGTAGTAGAGCTGTCTGTTGTGCTCTGTACTTTCTTGTACCTTCTTGTCTTTGTTGGATGTTGCATCTTCCATATTGTTACACCAAACTGCCTGTTACCCTTAACACAAGCTTGACCAAAGAATGAATGTCCAAGCGATTTATTTTAGGAATTGTTTAAGGACATGCTCTTTTTTTGTCATTCTACTTAACTTCAAACAGGTCATGCTGCTTTCCTGAAGAACAGAAGTTGTGTAACACTTGCAGACCAGTTTAAAAAATAGCTAATTAGTTGTATGTGTACCAGAAGAAATAATCTTTATCTTCCCTTTGATTTTCTTCATTAGTACTCAGAGCTATACTCTCTTCCATGTCCTTGCTTTTTTTCTTTTGTGCCTTATATTTCTTCTGTTCTTCCTGTAGACAGTCTCTGTTTTTAAAAAATAAATAAGTGCAACTGGTCTCACTTAAGCAAGCTCATTTTGTGTCATTTCAGGCATCCCTGAAAGGTGCTGTCACTCTCATTATTTATTCAAGGATCTGAAGACTTCTGAAAAATGAATAAATTATTCTGTCATCATTATTTTAGGAAAACTTTAAAAAACACTAAAAGAAATGAATTGGGAAACCATTAGGAATAACCGAGCTTCATTTAACATAGCTGTGATAGCTTCAGGACACGATTCCCTACAAAGGTTTTGCAATTCCTTGTGGATATTGCTGTCAGAGTTTATTACTGTAAAAGCAATGCAGACAACTAGTTAGTAGAGCTAAATTTGGCAGAAATGCATGCTGCGAGGTGAAGCTGAATATATACAATCAAGTATCAAACAGAAGGTGGTTGAATGAGCTGAACATTGACTAATGTAAAAGAAACAAAGCAAGGTAGGAGGAAATTAGTTGTGTGATGGAAGTTGGATCAAATGTTTGGTTTCTTTGTTTGTATTATTTATAACAGTATTTTGAACAGTTGTGCTGAAAGCTTTATTTCAAATGTTGTGCATATAACTAAAATGGAAAGAACATCAAATATTGATCAACATAGCCGTGGGAAGATAATTTTAGGTACCTGAGCTGATAGATAGCATTTGAGACTAAGATCAAAAAAGACAAATCACAAGTGAGATTGTAGTTGACCACTTTAGTTGAAAGCTGCAAGGTAAATACACTTGGAGATGATTGCTCCTGCTTTTTACCTCTAATAATTTATTATTAATTCTGTGTATTGATTTGGCACATCTTAATGTATTCTCAAATTAGAAATAAAAAGCTGGCTGAAAACTTCATTATTTTTAGAAGACATGAAATGTTTCTAGTTTTCTGTATATATATTCAGTAATATATATATTCAGCAACTTTTGAAGTAAACCCTTTAATAATATTAACTAGTTCTTGGAACAATGGAAATGTTTTAATAGTTTTCCAATTTGACTTGGCTGGGCAATATAGAACTGGGATTTGATATGACAGAAGCTGCTGTCTGTCTTGGTCTCACTTGTGGCATATGGATCCTGAAAAAATATTTAAAAGGAAGGCACTATCACAGAAATAAACCACATCCAACCTGTAGACTACACATTGGTGATTTTGCTGCATAAACTGTATTACAAATATTCTTGGTCAAGTTAGGGACCCATGTTGGGTAAAGTAGGAGATTCAGGTAAAGCTTAAAGCCTACGTCCTCATGTTTAGGGTGCCTCAGTCTGACATGTGTGACAATCCTGTTTTTTGGTCTAAATGTCTAGTCTCTGCAGTGGCTGTAGAGTGGAGTACCTCTTTGCTATCTGGATTCAACTTCTGAATTTGAGTTTTTCAGGGATTGTTTAATTTCTTGTATTTCAGAGCTAGAGTTTAAAGCCAAAATAATCGACCTCAGCTAATGTCTCCATTACAAAAAGGTGTCACCTATTCACCACTCTGAGCAGTGCTCTGATTGAACTGGATCTGCTTTGGACAGGAGGTGGGACTGGACAATTTCTGGAGGTCCCTTCCAATTTAGGTGATTCAGAGATCTTAAATTAGCTGTGATCCTGCATTTTCTACCTAAACTGGACACTTTTCTGAATCTAATTTTTTAAAACCATTTTCAAGCCTTGCAAAACCACCAGAAGAACTGTAGACTGATATGATGGTGGCTTGTGTGCATTATACTTTCTGAATGAAATATGAAAAATCACCAACTGTTTCAAATGTCAGGATCTGATTCTGCCAGAGCATATATCAGTATTGTCAGAAGTTCTGTAGAAGAACTTGTCGCTTCCTATTAGCAGTTAAATCTCTGTTACTCTCAGTCTTTGAAGCTGAATGAGGACTTAAGAGTGTTCTGATATGCGGTCCTAGTGGTTGAAGCAAAATAGAGCAAATAATTTAGATTTAATAACCTAGCTTTTAAAAGTGTCTCCTTATGAGAAAAGAATTTGTCTTCACACTCAGCTAGGAATTATTTTATGTTGTCAGACCAGTCTTTTTTTCAGGTTTTCAGTTTTCAGATATGTTGCTCAAAGGATCCAGCATGAGTTTTGTATTTTATTGAATTATCAGATGATACAGATTGTCATAAAAAAATAATACTGCAGATAGCTCTTTTGCAAAACACAATTGCTGTCCCAGCAGAACCTATGAGTTGAGATACAACTCTTATAAAAACAAACCAATTTGTAGGGAAATCAAAATAAATTACCACAGTGATAAATTTTCACTCTTTTTCTGGGTTTATATTCATCAGTTCTTACTGCTTATCTGTTGTAGTAATTAGAGAAACATGAGCATTTTTTGAAGACGATTCTGAGCATGTTTTTTCAGAAATGTGGGAACTTTACAGTGCTGTTTTAGACATACATAGAATAAGAAAAGTGGGAAAAGCAGAACAGATGTTTCAGGATTTAAAAAAAGAGCAGTGGGCTGAATAAGAATAATGCCGAAAAGATCTCAGGAAAGGAAATGAAAAAAACCAAGGAATGGTGGCTCAGGAATTGTTAATCCTTTTCCAGACTTTGAAGAAAGGAAGGTAGAGTAAAATCCAAATTAGGAAAGGTGAAATATTTCTTTAAAAATTTTGACCAAATCAATGATTAAAATTTAATTAATCTTATTAAATATCTTGAACTTAAACAAGGATTTAGAATTTAGTTGTAGAACAAAGCTACCTGACATATCATAGGTAATAAAAACAACAGGTTTGGCCCACCTGTGATAGCTGCAAGGCAGATTGGGATGCTGACGATTATTTGTTTGAGTAGTAGAGTAAGTCCAGGAGAAAGGAAGGGCATGCTCCTTTGTTAACCTTGCTATGAATTACTGTGGCAAATTACTTGCAGTAACTGTTTTGAGATGGAGAACCTAAATGAACTCTGTAGTTCAATGAAATGAGTATAAAAATTCCTGTCCTACAGGATAAAGACGCTTCTCAGCTATTTTCTGTATAATTGGTGCCTAACATACTGAAATGCTCAAATCTGCACATTGTTTTTGTGCATTGTTCACTCAGCTGCTCTGCTCCTCAAGGTGTTTGCACTGTAGCTATTGATGAATTTTATAAAAGTTTGAATGAGAAACAAATATAAGAATATCATTACCCCATAAGTCAACTGAGTTGAATGACAAGCAAATCAAAAGCTAGTTCTCCTGGAAACAATCACTTCATTAAATCCATTTACGTTACACCTGTTTACTCAGTGAAGAACTTGCTGTTTTTTTTTTTTTTATATTCTGTGTCAGTCTCATTTTCTCCACTAAAAGTGCATTTAAAAATATATATTCTTTGAATGAAGGCTGTGCACTGAGTCAAAGGCAAGACAAGGAACAAGGCATGCAGACCCATGCTGTCACCCACTGCCTGCATATGCTTTTAAAAATGGTGTTTTATTGAAAGTTCAGACGTAAGGGTCTCCTTCTCATTGTAAAGAGAGCTTTGAATGATTCGTCTCTTTCTCCAAAGAAAATGTTGACAATAGAACCTTTGATCTTCAAAAACTAATGCACATGATAAATTTAATTCATGTAAATAATTCTGCTAGGCTCAGTAGGATCCATCACAGAAAGTTAAACACACATAACTATCTCTCGACTATAGATCATACATATGGTAGGTATAGAGGCATAGTCCAAAAGTTCACTTAGATAAAATTATGTCTTTTTCAAAAGATGTAATTAAAATGTTGTCTTATCAAAGATCATGTGTGTGTTTCTTTAGATTACATTTGAAAAAGTTATCTGCACTCAAGTTCAAAACTTTTAAAAGCAACATTTATCTGGACAGTTTAATGATATAAATACATGTACATGTAGTAAAATAGTAACAATTCAGCACATTTTTATATGAGCAGTCCAATATTCTATGATTTCAGGAAATAGCACTGCATAATTTTATTCTATGTACTGTTTACATTGTCAAACCTTTTCTACAATCATTTGTGTGTTTTCCAGGTGTAGACTTTGTTGAATACAGTTGGTTGAAGTTTGAGCATGGAATCCTATATGAAATTTGGGTCTTCACTGTTCTATAGGTATAACCATTACATCTTAAAGTTCTTGTGGGAAAAAAAGTGTTTTACTTAAGAGGATCATCTAATTCAGAAATTTGCTGTCATAAAACAGACAACCACATTTCTGTTCTGAAATACTTACAGTCCTATTAGCAATGCTTTGATTCTTGCTGCTTCTTGTCCTGTTTAGTTAATGAATGTCACCCTGCAGTGGAGGGGGCTTGTTTCAAAAGCTGGGAACTCTAACTCCCCCACTGTTAAGATATCATATTAAGATTTCTACTTCAGAGTGACCTTGCTGCTTCCTTCTGTTAATGCATTCATACAAATGAACCAGTATTAGGGAGAGAATGAATTGTGTGTCCTCCTAGTGATGGCAATATTTTGTTTAAATTGTAAAATTTAACTGTTGAGTTGTAATGTTGCTTACACAAAAGTTCTCTTGAGTATGATTTTACTTAAGTAAATCAGTTGTCGTGTGGGTTTATGCAAGAACTTTCTGGCATTGGTATTTTGAATGTGACCTAGCAGTCTCTTATATCACCCAAGAGGACTGTTGATGCTATCAGTATGAACCCCCTAGCAACAAAACCAGGGACTTTGCCTTATATTTTGAATTAATGGAAGTGAGGTTACTGAACAGTGGTTTTCCAAAAAAACCCAGTATTGTGTTTCCATAACATGAGTGGTCAGCTACAATTTCTTCTAAATTCAATTAAATTTATGACAGACCATTAGCATTTCTTTGCACTTCTGGAAGGACTTTCATTTAAATAAATCATTGCCTACCAGGAAATTTCTCCTGCTTACAGTTTCCGTGCTTCTTTTGCTATCATGAACTAGTGTCAAGGTCTGGAAGTATCTGTTCTGCTGGTACTGTTCTAATGAGAAGGAGGTTGGAAAGGGCCTTGGGAGACATGGTCTGGTGTGAGGTGTCCCTGCAGGAGGGTTGAAACTCGATCTTAAGGTCTTTTCCAACCCTAACCATTCTATGATTCTATGATAATTAGTACACTGTTATTGCTTCTTTGGCTATAAGAAGCAATAGTTTTTTTTTTGGGGGGGGGGGGGTTGTCACATGTAACTCACTGTCTACCATCAAGGTCATTTTGAAGTATTTTTCTGTTTTCACTAATGCTTGGGACTGGTTATGCTGGAAGTGAGTGGGTTTAACAAAAGCTAGTATATACTGAACATAATGATAAAGCCAGCTGGAATTAGAGGTGTGAAGTGACTAGGTTTTGTTACTTTCTACAGGATTTTTATGATTCCTTTTACTAATGTTGGCAGCATGCTCTGTTTCATTTGAAAAGAATGCAATGGGCCACAGTCACATTTGAGAAGAGAGGTGTCACTTGAGGCCATTATGTGAATCTTTAGTATTCTGATAACTTATCTTCATGTTTTTTTAAGTTTTTATGTTCTCAAAGTTGGGCAGAGTAGTAGGCACTATGAGTTTACTATGCACAAATAGTGATATATAAGGAATTGATAAATACTTCTGATATTTTACTAGTTTTTCCTCCTTTCTGTTTGGTTATTGAACTATGTAGGTGTCTGCCACACCCCATTGATCTAGTGATCTGTCAGTACTGTTTCAGTCATTCTTCTCTTTTCACTTGTTCAGTGAGTTTCATTATTGTTCTGTAACTTTCCTTCCAGTTTATCTTTATAGTTCGGATGTTATTGTTCTGTAACTTTCCTTCCAGTTTATAGTTCAGATGTTATTTGTTGAAGCATTAGGTAGTAGCTCAGCTGTGGTCTTCAGTTTGGAGGAGGGGGGAAAAGTGGAATTAGAACCTGTATTCTATGTTAGCTCCATATGTCGCTACATACATGGCACAAAAATCAGGCATACTTTTTTCCTTTCTACTCTTACCATTTTTTTTTCTGCTGCAAGCTCCTTCATAATTTGTTTATATGGTGCAGCTCACAATGAATTATGGATGTTGTGGGAATAAACAATATTCTGGTTTACTGAGAAGGATTTTAAAACCTTAAAAATAGTTTTTCATTTTACACTGTAACATGCCAATATAAAACCAGTGATGGCTTGTAGCCCATTAGAACAATTCATCCTTTTAAGTCTACCAATATTGCTAAAGAAGGAGGTCCAGGAGAGAATGGAAGCAACAGCTCTTTGACCATCCATTCTTATCAGTTGCTAGTATGCTCCTTGGTATGATTTTGATTCTTGTGTGTGTGTGAGGTTGGTTGGTTTGTTTCCAGTGCAGGATGAAGAAAACAGCATGCAGCTTGTGTTGCAGCCCATCAGAGAAGTATATTTGCATTGTGAAACTACATGTATGGGTTATGAGCTTTTGGGTGTCACTCTAGGTCAAGAGAGAGGGTATGTGAAGGATATCCCTTCAGAGCCCATGCGAATAGTGCTGGAGGGCTTCACAGGCCCGAGAAAGGACAAACCTGGTGTAGAGTTAGTGTCTGCTGAGTGTCCTCCCTGTCCCTGAAAGTGTTTTTGAAGAGGAGCAGCAAAGATGTAAGATTTTGAAAGGTCAGTGAAGTTCATAATGTGTCTGATCAGCAGGGTGGGGCTGGTTGGTGGTGCTAATGGTGCTACCCAGCACTGTTTTAGTTAGATTTATCCTGTGAGGGGCCAGGGCTGAAAGTACCGCCGTTTAAACTTCCCATTACTTAGGATTATTGTCTGTAGTGCAAAGACATTTTGCAATCTGAACTTTAAAATAAGTACCTTCTCAGAAGGTTTTGCCAGTTTTTTTTTTTCCTTTTTTTTTTTTTTTAAATAAAATTAAATATTTTAATTGGATTTTGGTTATAAATTGTGCTCATTTCCTTGGCATTTCTCTCTTGGGAATAAAATATTGAAAATGTGAAATTCTTAGCACATGGCTAGAATCTGATAATTATTCAAACCAGCTGCCTAGTTGTGACGTGTAGCAATATTTATTGCTGTGATTCACTAGCACGTCAGGAAAAAAAAAAGGACAAGTGAAAATGCTATGAATAAATAAAATCTGAGAAATACTTAATCATAGTGGGTGGATGGTGGAGATCTGTTTTAAAACTCCAAACTATATTTAATTTTTTATTAAAATAAGTGACTCAGTTTCTGTTACATCTAAAAAATATAAGCTATCCAAAATTAAATACAAGAATAGAACATTTTCCCATGTATTTATACACAAAAACTTTCCTTCTGTAAGTACCAGAAAAGGATGAGTATCATGTCAGTTTTCCTGCAGAACTTCCGCAGATCTCCAATTATATACATCTGCCTGGAAGCAGGTGACTGTATTCAAAGGGAAAGAGATACCTAACTATTTCAGCCGTACTTCACACATTTCATGTCCATTCTGTTTCTTTTCTGAAGAAACAATATACAAAATCACTCTGTGTAATTTCAGCATCAAGAGTAAGAGCCACAGTTTGACCAGGCATTGATTACTTGAAAAGATTTTTCATCATCTGTAGTTAAGCTTCATTTCTGAGTTAGTATATTGAATGTTGTAACTAAAACCTTCCTCCTTTCTAGCCTCATTCCAACAGCAAATGTCCTCAGAAGGGAAGAATGTTACGAGTGCAATCAAAAGTTTAACAAATGATTCATTACTGTATGAAAAACAGCGTGATTTAAGTTTGCCAGTGAAGTTGTTCATTGTATTCACAGAATACAATGCAAAAATATTCTTCAGTGCAAACCAAATCCTTTTTTGATAACAGCCCATTGCAAGTTCTTGGACATCACTAAAGCTAATTAAAAGCAGGTGGATTCTTCTCATGCAGTATACCAGCCAACTGAATGAAATGTAGATAACTTGTAGTAATTCTTGGAGAACATTTTTTTTTCCCCATGGACCTTACTGGAATGCTAGGATTCTCTAAAGCTCTGATTCTGAACAGACAAAGAATGATATTTTAACAATAATACCCATATTACTTTGTTTATAAAACCTGGATTTTAGTTGGCACTGTAGAGAAGGCCCTGAAGGAAACTTAATTTTTGAAACCTGATCTCTGTGTGAAAGTCACTGTGAAAGTCTGGTATAAAGATTTGAAAGGTTGCATTTAGAACCTTAAATCTACAAAGTTAAGTTCTATGATTTATATTTCAGTTTAGTTTAGTTTAATTTTAGTTTTTTTTTTTTTTTTTTTTTTTTAATTGTGGTGTCTGTAATGTTTTGCAAGACTCGGTTTATCTTTCAGAAAAATAAAAGCAAGTGACTAAATGAGATTCTTGTATTGCAGAACATGAGCTGGGTTTATTGTGTTCCATTTATGAACTAAATGTTTGGCTCAGTCTTGTGATTTATTAGTAGTTAGATAGTTATCTTTAGTTTCTAAGAGTTTGTTTTATGTGGGTTAAGGATAATGGTTTCTGTCTACATGCTTAGTGCCATACAGAAGGAGACCCAGAGGCAGACAGTGGGAGACCATGTGCTGCTGAGTTGTGATGCATTTTCCTGGAGTTGCCAGGAAGGTTCAGACTGCCTTCTTTTTCTGTGCAGAATGAATATAGAAGGATGGAAAAACAAATTGGCACTGTGAAAATTTTTCAAAAACAAAACTACTTGTATCTAAGACAGATGAGAGTTCTGAAGTATATGTATCTTTGCAAATCAGGCTATGCAGAACAGTCCAAATATAACTTATATCTAATGTCATTGTAATAGACCTCAAAGTTGGTCTTTCTGTAACACAGCATGTAACCAAATGACCCAACATGAAATGGAATTTATGATGTTAGTCTTTCCAAGCCCAGCCAATTTTGATTTTGGAACTTCATTTTTTCTTGACACAAGTTCTGTGCAGTCTCAGAAGGTCAATAAAAGAACAGAATAAAATAATAGAACACTTCATACATCTACATTTTCTAGTTTAGATATTCAGAACTTTAAAAAATTTCTAGTTTAGCCACCAGGTGAGCCCCTTATAGGTTCAGAAAATCTGATGAGGCAAATTGAAACAGTTTGCAGTCTTTCGTCAGGTCACTGATTAAATGTATTGCTAAGATGTTAGTGAAGAGTTGATAGAGAAATATTTAATGTCATACGCAGGATTTTTAAACTGAGAATTTGGAGGAAGATCTTGTGAGAAGTGGAGTTTCTTAATTAATGGCAATAGCTGCATGAATGTTGGTGCATATATAACATGTATATTAAATATCCAGTGCTCCAATATATATTATATATATAATATATATATAATTTTTGTCATAAACATAGGCTTCTGTGTGCTTTCAGATGCCTGGGTGTATTGATCATGATCCCAAATTGCCACTTGCAGGTTATACTGACTGGTTCTGGGTGAGAAGTAATGTTGCTGCACAAGTGTACTCAGTAACAACATAGTGTAATAGTATACAGATCTGAGCTGCTCAGTTCTCTGAGAGTGGGCCAACAAATGCCTTTGAAATATTTACTCATGTTTATTGATCAATTTTAGCAATAACTTGCAAAAATCTCCAAATCTTAATAGCATTAGAGTTTTTTAATTTTCTTACATAAGTAATTTTCTGTTTCACTGTGTGTCAGTGTTATGTGCTGTCTTTTGTACCTGAACTTAAGATTTTATGTAATAGGTGTATGCTGGGGCAAAGCACTTACTGTTCACACACAATGGGAAATGTGAAGAGCAAGACAAGTTAAGATAGTCTTGTGTAACAAATTGTTGTAAAACTTTACAAAAGTAAAAATTTTATTCACAAAAAAAGGCATAAAACTACTTTTTAAAAGTGTTTTATTTCTATCTTTATTGCAAGTTATATTTCTTATTTTGAAGTGGAATTTTTGTGAACTAAGGAAATGAAATCTGCTGTAAATGTTACTTTAAAAGACTCATTTGTCAAGCAGTTGGAATTAGACTTTTTTACAAAGGCAAACATTTCTGCACATTGCATAATCATTAGATCTGTTTAAAAAAACAATTTCTTGAGCTTGTAAAACAAGTCGCATTTCTTTTGTATATTGGAAGGTTTTTAAGTTGTAGCATCTTCAGAATGAGTGCATGTTCATATTCTATTGCCTCTGAAATAGCTGGGAAAGTACATTGTTGAAAAATCACTAAACCAGAAAGACCTGCTTGTGACATCCACAGTAGTTTAACGTGAAGAGGAAGAATAGTCAACTGTTTTGATAGCTTGCATGCAGGACCAGTTTGCATGTGTACTTGGAGGTGGTCATTGATAGGCCAGCCATAGCTTTATGACTGAATTTCTGCTATGCAGAGGTTGCAACAGGAAAACATTATTGGACTGGTCTGTTTTTTGAGGTAAAGGTGTGGGGGTTTTGTTTGTCTCCACTGTAGAAAATTGAATGCTTTGTATCTATCAGCCATCATCCTTCTGTACATCCCTGCTATAGCAGCCACTGCAAAGTGACTATTGTCCTCTAATCTACTGGAATAGTTTTTAACATGCACTTTGCTTTATCAGCATTTTCACTGACTGGGAAGCCTAACACGTACCTTTACCTGTGGTAATTTAGAATCTGCTAGTGAAGTGTGGGCATTTATCGGTGTTACAATTTTCAAGTTGAAGCCAAAATTCATTTGTTGACATAATTCTTGAATGTGCTTTTATTTAATAAAGAAGAAACTATATACTTAGATTAAATTGTAATCTTTATTTACTGTGATGATGGGAAAATGCAAATGAAGCAGAGAATTTTGTAATTAGTATTTTACAGAGGAGTCATTTACTATAATTATATGTTTTTAACCACTGGAATTATCATATTCTGTTAACCAGATACTTTCCTGACTTCTTGTAGGATTCTGAGTAACAACAAGATCTTATGGTTGAAGAATGGCTCTTTCTTTGGACTGAGATCCCTGGAGAGACTGTGAGTAACTGATCAGCCTTGTTCCACCTTCAATTAAAAAGTCTGTGTATTTAAAATATAAAACCAAACATCAGATAATGAAGCTGAGATGTTCTGAACTGTATTGCACAGTAGAGTTTCTAGGCAGTCATCAAGTTAAGAAAGAGCATAAAAGTGAGTGAACGGGGATGGATGTGGAAAATACAGGAAAGCACTGCCATCAATTTGGAACTAAAATAAACATCCAGTCAAAGACTTGTACTACACTATGTACACTATCACGGTGAAGACTGGTATATGTAATGGTAACACTAATATACCTGACATGTAGTTTAGGTTATTTAACTCATTGGTCTCCAATACTTCCATTTTAATACTATTCTGATTTTAATTCTATTCTATATTTTAATTATATTCTAAAGAAATTGAACAGCATTTATCACTGTAACAGACAATGACATTGATAAAGCTCCATGGCTAATATTAGAAGTGGGGAAGAGGAGTTCAGGAGCAACTAATGCATTAGAGGAGGAAATATTTGGGAACTTCAATGGAATAAATAGGCAGTATCAGCTATGCTGCAATAACACTGCTGTCTGCATATATAAGTCACTTATTTGAGAATAATCATGTGAGCAAGTCTAAAAGACTGTTTTTTATATCTATATAAAACTTATTCTGCCAGTGCATTTAAAATGAGTAATTATATCATTCATATCTTACAGTATCTCCTGCAGTTTAAGCTAAATTATGTTTATATTGCTTTGTGATAATGCCTTCAATATGTAGAGCTGTAGATGTAAAGGAGTTGCTACATTCATGAAGGAATGAATACATATGAATGCATGAATGTATTCTACATTGAATGAGTTACCATATGTAAAAAAATTAGTATTAAAATCAACTTTAGCTAATATTTTACTATTTATGTGTGAGATACGCATTCTGTTTATGATTGTGTAATAAGGTGGGTAAGTATACGATACTGAGATATTTGAATAATATAAATGCAATTTAAAAACAAACAATGTATTTCAAGGTCTGGAGCAATCTCTTAAGCACCTTGAAGGGTTAGGATAAAGGTAACTCTGAACAGTTATGAAAAGGAATCCTACATTTTCTCTGCATTTAGTTAATATTGGCAGCGATAAAAGATATGGAATGAAGAATAGTTGTGTATTATTTACTAACTGGTTTAATCTTGGGTGTAATAATGATACGAGGTTTATCTTTATAAGTTTACAAATATTTTAGACAAAACAATTTAGCATAGGAGATAGAATTACAAATTTGTTACAAGAAGGGAAATTAGTACATTAAATTCTGATGTACTGCATGTAAATCATCAGTGTTTAGAAATAGAGGGAAACATTTCCTCTGTTTTTTTTTTTTTTAAGATTTAATTTACACTGGGGAGTGAGCACATACTTTAAGAACTTCTAGTTATCTAGTTAGAGAAATTCTTCAAACTGAAAAGACGTGGCCGTCAGTATTGAGAACAGTGAGAAAACAAAAAAGTGCCTCACGGATGTAGCGTCAGGTATCATCACCATCTAAGCCTTCTTAATTTTATTGTTTTGAATTTTCACAACATTACAGATAAAATGAGTGAGTATAATCTGCTCTGTATGTTATGCTGTTTGGCCGTAGCACTAATACAAAATCTGTAAGTGGTCCTTGAAGCAAAAACTAGAATTCAGGCAATGACAATCTCATCAGATTCAGATGCTCTGTTTCTTGTTGTCTGGTCCCATACACTTATTTTCAATATATGTGAAGTCTGAGTTTCAGCTGGGGGGGTTTACAACAACTGGAATAGTCTACCAGGAGGTAAGTGTGAATGAACTACGTATGGATGAGTGCACTTTACCCTTCGACAAAGGTTTCCCCAGCTTTGCCTTTTCCACGCAATCTAATTCAGAGCAGTACTTCAGATACCGCTTAAAATGGAGAATCATCATGGAGCATCAAAATTTACCAATAAGAACTTCTGTTTCTTTTCTGAAAGTAGGTGTAGAGAATCCTATGAAGTACAGTAGCAGGAGAATGGAGCTTCCTTTAAGATAATGATAAGTTTACAACATCAGGTGCTTAACATGCAGGATTACTCATTTAATTTGGCTTTACACTCCTTGTAGTCCCACTGAGAATGAAAAATTAGTAATGTGTATGACATAGAGGCAAGAATCATGTGTGTCTGTAATTCTTTTGTGGTTACCATTAGTTCATGAGCCAGAAGAGTGTTAGATTACATGGAAAGTGAAATCATTCATTGTCAGGCTTTAAAGCTTTAGAGGAGAAGAAAAATTTCAGGCGGAACTGAGTGACTCGTAAATTCTGTTACTTTACTATCCTGGAATGCTCAAAAGCTCTTTTTGAGCAAGGGACAGTTTGAAGCCCTACTCCAATATGCTAATGACACCTTTATACTTATTTTGTTTTTCAATGCATGTCACAACAGGAATTAGATTACAGATGTGTGAATCCTCTCAAGTTCTGGTGATTTCTCGACAGCATGTTACACAAGTGAGAGACCTCACTGAGCAGTTGCTTCAAGCAAGGACTCCTCATTTTATGCAACTTTAATCAAGCAAACTGAGAAATATAAGTTGTTTGCATCTTAACTGTCCATTTTAAGAGTAAGACAGAAACAATTTCTCTAAAGCAAAGACTACTGTAGAACTCTTTTATCATATAATGTATAATATAGTGCATTATATATGTATTATATATAATATAGTGCAATATATATATTGCATATATATATAATGCATTTTTTTTCAAAATGTAGTTGGACCTGATTTGTATTTATTTCTGCAGAATTCTCAGAAAATTGCATTTTTTTTTTCAACCATAGTGTAAGTATTACAAGGTTTCTATTTCAGATTGCCTTAAATTCTGTTACTGCTATAAAAGGAAATATGATACTAGTTTTTTAGGGGTACAGCCAGCCAGCCAGGAAAAAAGATGTTTGGGGATACAGTTATTTCCCTTTTAGTAATAGATAATCCTATATTTGCCAAGACTCTATTAATAATGAAACATATAATTCTGTCATTAAAACTATATAATAGTGATCAAAATAAATACATTTATGAAATTTTAGTGTTTTTACTGGGCAGTTTGTGAAAGTGCTTTGAAAAGCACTGCCTCACGAAAGGTGCTTTTTCTTTATTTTGTATGTGTGTGAACCATAATCCATGAGTGTTCTATAGAGATGGAAATCTCTTGCTCCCTAGTTTGAGTTTTCTGAAACTAGGGATTGCTGCCTTGGTCTCATTTGGAAAGGCTGAGTCGCAAATGTGTTATGGCATCTGGATCATAGTGCATCTCTGTGCCACTGGGCTTACTTTATAGTACTAACAAGAGGCATTAAGAAGGGAGTATAATTTTCGAGAATGAAATACTCTGTAAATCTAGGTTTTGTATGGTGCTTGGTTATATAGGCCTTGATTTGGAATAAAACACAAATGTAGGTAAGAAAATAAACTTTTTTGAAGCAAGTGTGGTAAGGAAACTGTTGGCTAAAATATGAAGAGCTTTTCATCAGAAGAGATCTACAGACCATAAATCCTACAGATTACAGTGAGCACCCTGGACCCATTTCTTTGATGCACTCTGTGGCGATGGCTCCACATTCAGGAGGCTGAGAGTTCAGTTTGGATCTGCAGCTTGGGGTAAAGACTTGACAGCTTGCAGTAGTTTCAGTTCCGCTGCTTTTCCTGTTCATACTCAGTGTCCTATCTTACTGGGAGGTGCATTGATCTGAGCAAGACAGCATCAATTATTGTAGGCATTTAAATAAGCTTTTTGTATACTCTGGGTACCATAAAAGAAAGACGAAGTGGCGTTTCAAAGTAATGAAATAGTGAGGTAGTCCTTTCAAGTAAGTCTCTGCAATCCAGAAGCTCACATTTAGTTAAAAAAGTTTGGAGGATCTGAACAGCTCTTAAATTGACTCTATATAATTTGATAGTATAGTTATCCCGTAAATTGGAACAGTACATTAAATAGAAAATCTGTGACTTAGTTTACTTTTTTAAATTATTATCTGTTTATTTTTAACTTATGGGCAGTGGGTCTAGCCATTGTTATTACCCAAGGAATCATAGGCTAGTGATGATAACTAAATTACCAGAAGATACCTTATCATGGCAGTATATGGTCTGGACCCTTTTGCAAAGACATTGCAGTCTCTGGATAGTGTGCAGCAAAGTAATATCATTACTAACAGTTGTGGCAAATCTTTTTATGCTTGAGAATATTTGGTCAGTCATGGTCCACATGATGCTTCTGGGGTCAAGGACTCATGTTGTTGGTCCAGGTGCTTCAGCTGTGCTGGACCTGAACTTAAGATCTGTTCTAGGAAATGAATCTCATCCTGATATCAGCTGGCAAAATCAGCATGTGTTTGAGCTATTATCCACACTACTAGTTTTCTTACCTTCTACAACAACCGTTCCATCACAATTGCTTGTGATGCAACAATAACCCCTGTCCTGCACTAACTCCCTATGTTGCCTCTAGCTGGAGGCAACCTGTTGTGGCTTCTTCACTTTTGTCTTCTTTGTTCTTAATTAAGTTGATCCTTTACTTGGAATTTTCTGAAGTGGGTGCATGACATTTCTGTTTCTCTGTTTCACGACCAAATATACTTTTTCATTAAGATTATAGGAGCATAATTACTTCTGAGACTGCTGACCCTGTGGCTGAAATTCTTCAATGAATTCAGAAGCTATTGGGAGGGAAACAGCAAATAAAAATAAACATACACAAACAGACTGTGACTGCATAAGCAGTGTTTCCTTGGGAAATCAGGATGGAAGAGCACTAAGCAAGATTACCCATATTTTTCACAGTTGACCCACAAGGAAAGCATGCAAGACACTAATAATTTGACAGTGGCTGTTTTACAGAAAATTGCTGTTATGTTTTCACAGTATTCCTAGATGGTTTTTTTGCAGTATTCCTAGACATGTTTCTAGATAAAGAAAATAATACTGAAGTATTTGTGAGATTTTAGCATTGAATGTGTTTTTATTTTTTTTTTAGCTGTATAAATTAGTCTTACTTAATCACCTGTCACTTAAATTGTGTGTACTTTTATTAAGTGTTGCTGTATTGTAAAGTTCCCAACTCTGTGGCAGTACCTTGCAGTCGCATGTTGTCCTCAGCTATTATTAGGTAAGATTGTGTAAAAGATACTTTCAGTAGATTTCAGTATGAGATTCTGCAACTATGTATTGTGCTGTGCAATTGAAGTAATAACACATTAACTTGAGGGAATGAAAGGGCTGGAAAGACAACCACAACAAATTAGGCCATAGAAAAAACATGTTAAACAGCTGGTATAAAAATATGGTACTTAGATGTTCTTTAGCAAAACTCAAGCGATGGAAGGGTAAAATATAAAGGGTTTACATTCTGATATACCAATGTGCTTCTTTAAACATACAATTTACGTTCTCTAAATTGCCAGTCACTTGTGTCATACACATGAAGAAACAGAGATGTTTTTCCTAGCCACTGTGGAGGATTGTAAATATGCTTAAAGGAGTTGTTAAACAATTTTATTTTCAACATGTGTGTATGCTATCTTTAAAGTTAGAAACATCACAAATTAAATTTAGAATTATGTGCTTTTTTTTTGATTGTTGTAAAAATAAAAAAAGATCTAGTTATTATAAACTAATAATATTTCAGAATGACAGTTGGGATCCAATTGTACAGCTTGCAACTAAAGAGTGTGCCCCTAACATCATGCATGGACATTTAACAGAAAATAGATTGATAATCTTGGAGACCTCAATGACCGTGTTAATTAATTTCAAATGCCGTGTTTAGTGAAAATCTGTGGTGTTACTCAGGGAAAGGGCAATTTTAAAACCTGTTTCTTAGAGCTGTTTGATGTGTGAGTAATTACAGCATGATTGAAACTGTTCAGTTTTATCTAGTTTGGAAATAATATGGAGAAAGAAAAATCAGTGCAAGCTCCTTTCAAGTATCTGAAGTTTTCCTGACATGTTTTCTTGTATTTAAAATCCCACATGGATTTAGTAAATTCTCTAGACCTAGTTGATAATGATGACAAATGAGTTTTTGTTGAAATTCACCCCAAATGTTCTCAAAGAAAAAAAATGCAAATACTCCAACCAGTATTTTCCCTTGTCTAGTAATGTGTCCAGGAGTCCTGGGGAGATGTAAGCAGCTTTTTCTGTAAGATTTCTTGTTATGTTGAAATCGTTATAAAAATCTTGTTATGCTGCATTACTATTGAGGATATTCCAGTAGGTGAGGATGGATGGGAATAGTTATGGAAAATGATTTTTCTCCTGGAGCGAGACTTGACTTTGTGCACATACTCTAAACTAAACTGAAAATTCATATTCCTCTTGATGCTTGTTGAACTTTGAGTTACCCTTTTGGTTTCAGTGCCAGATTAAGAGATTGTCTTTCTAATTACAATGATGTTGGTGTTAGCACGAAGCAGGAGAGTTCTCTTTGCCACTTCTAGATGCAGCTAATCTAGCTCGCAGGTTTTTGGTCGATGTTAAGTAAGTATGCTTGGCTGCAATATATTCATACTAAGGCAATTATAAATATTGAGTTCAAAAAAGAAAGCTCTGAAAATTCATGAATTACCGAAGTTAAGGTCTGTGTTCTTATAGAGATACATTTACTGCAAATAACAATTTTAAAGAGTTAAAGCTGCTCAGGAAATAGAGCTTTACAAATACAGGAAGGGGCAAAAAAAAAGCTATGGATATATGTCAGGTAGCAGACAGATCAGAAAGAGGGAAGAAAATATTTACCCATATAATAGTTATTTTTTACCTAAAATTATAATAACTTTTTGTGAAATGAATGTTTTTTGAGGCTTACCCTGGAGCATGGACAGAACCGATTTCTGCCAAGAAAATTAGTGTTAAGATGGTAAACTAGGCTGTATTTTTCAGAGTTTAATACATACAGATGCTTAGCCATCCGATATTTTCTGTTGATCATGAATGCCATGGTCAGATACTGAAAGACATTTTTATCTGGGTTTATACCGTATCCCTGGGTTAGGACCAGATTTCTTACCTATCCTGGGGCTCTTTCTGCATCCACCATGGCCAGTCTGCCTTTGCGGTGATAACAGCCTAGATGCTCAGGGATTTTGCATCCCTCTGGTGCTTGGTCATCTGCCATTGTGGTAATTTTGGTCATGTCACTCAATAACGCCAATATTATGTTTATCCTGATGCAGCTGGAAGATAGAGACATCCAATTAAATGAATGTCTTCTTTAAATGTTTAACTTAATTTATCTATCAATGAAGTTTATAACATTTAAATGAATTATTGCTAAATAATTAAATGCATGACATAAAAAAGTGGGTGGTTTTTTTTCCATAAAATCCATTTAGTTTCACAAAATCCAATTTCTATAAAACCATTTTAATACCTTGCAATTTCAATGACATGGATTGGTGAAATGGATTGGTGTAAATCTGGTATCAGACTGAAAGGAGATACAAAAATGATCCTTGTAGTACCAGAATATCTTCAGTTCCTGACTTTGAAGTTTTCTTTTTTTTAGCATCCATTATAGATTCCTCATTAACATTTAAAACATTTGAGTTATTTTGTAAATAATGCAAATATACAGATTTATTTATTTATTTATTTATTACAAATAAAATGTAATGTTGTAATGAAAAGTTGCCCCTATCACCTTACTTAGCTAAAATTATCTTATTCATAGTGGGTCATTTCCAACTAGCTGTTTAAGTTGGACAGCTTTACAGCTTGACAGTATTTATTGATAGATTTCTTTTGTCATTGTTTGATCCTGGAAGATGGCATCCAACTAAGAGTACTTTTTAGCTAGTATGTCTTTTACTTAAAGGAATTAATCCTTCTTATTCAAAAAGGTGTTTATGTAAGTGGGGAATTATACGCATGCTGTAGCAAGTGCGTAACAGTCAAGTAATACAATACATATTGATGTTAAACAAAAGAGTCTTTTGAAAGAAGAATATCTTTGGAAAGAGGAGGGTTTATTTGAGAAAATCAGGTACTCTATCCTTCTAAATTTTGCCATAAATTTTCTTTTTTAATGGGTAAAAGTCAGCTGTAGCTGTCCTATTGAATGTTTTGCTTGTTTGTTTGTTTGTTTTTTCTGTGAGCAATATTACATTAGAAATATGCCAAGCAAGAGTGAATGTAATGAACCAAATCCTGACCCAGCACTAGAAATTCGAGTTTACAGAATTGATATTCACCTTCTCCTAGTGCTGTCATCACAACCAATATGCGGATGTGTATTTTCTGGGTTCAGTGTTCCAAGTATAAAATGAGAGAGATCCATGGATGCCCTGATTACTGTAGCTGATGAAAATACCTGCTTGGTTACTTAAGCAGCAAGAGGCAACAGCAGACGTGAAGGATCCTTTGAAAACATGAAACAGAAAACTGGACTTTGAAAAACCACTGTTGGTCCTCACGTAGACGTAAAGGATTGCAAGGTGAAATGTGGTTCAAAGTAAGTATCATTTGGCTACAGGCAGTATTTTAATGAATTGCACAGTAGGAGGATATCTAATCTGCATTGTTGCATAGAAATTTTGAGAAACCACGAAAGGAGAAACAGAGGCAGGATCAATGTCACAAGTCACACTGGGCAAACAATGAAAAATTAGCTTTTCATTTTAATTCTGGAGTCCTCCATGGATCTGTAGATTACATGATATGACTAACAGCATTTCTCATTTAATAATGCAAATGCTGAGTATGTGCATTTTTTTGATGCCACTCCCCCCACCCAACCTAAACCCAAACAAACAAAAACATCCCAACAAATTCTCCAAACTCCAGAACCTGTTATGTCCTATTGTGCAGTAGCAAAGAAAGATTTAGCATTATATCAGGAATTATAAAACTCCTGTTAGTATGACTGTCAGAGTCAAACGAGATAAAAATTAAAAGGAAGGTTACATTACGTCCTTTTAAATAGACACATGCACTGTAAGTCTTGCAAGCATGCAGTAACTATCGAAGCACTTGTAATGTAGTCTGACAGAAAGATAATGTATTTTTTTCTCTAGTAATTTGTTATTAACCAGTACAAAATCACAATACTGAGTATTAGGCATCATATACTTTATATTTTAGAGGATGAGACAACAGGAAAATATCCTCTATATTTACTTGTGTAGAGCTGTTATGCCACAATGTGTACCCAAAAAAAAATCCAACCCCACAACAAAAAACAAAAAACGAACCAAAAAAACCAAACCAAACAAAAAAACCACCAAAAAAGCAGTAATTCTAATAAGAGAGGATGTTTCTTTTTGGATGTTACAGCTCTGTTTAAAAACAGCAGCAATAAACTCTGAAAAATGCATTAGTAAAATCAGTTGCATAGTTTCAGTGCAAGGGTCTGGCACCAAGTTTCTTTCCCATCTTTTCTTTCTACCTTAAAGCTTGTCTTTTGTTTGTCTCCTAAACTGCCACATTCTTTTCTCTGGTTCTTGCGATACTTTTTTCCCTGTGATAGAAACAGCATGGGTTACCAGGCCATGTGTCTTTCCTTTAATTCTACGCTTCATAATAAGACATAAGACTTGCCAGCCCTGCATTCCCTCGCAGGCGATGCTCATTGGCGTGACGGGTGTTTATGCCATTCTGAATGTGCTGCTGGGATTACATTCCTTCATTTCTGGCGTGAAAATATGGTTTCATCTTGGGCATGAAGTTGCCAGCTGCTGGTATGTATGTGGTGTAGTACCAATATTTAAGACTTCAGTGGTTTGCCAGGTTGCATTGCTGTACTTTTGAGTATAGCAATTTTTTCCCCTGAAAAAACAGATTAATGTTGGAAATGCTAGCGTGGCAAAATAAATTTGTGTGAAGGCACAGCAGTTTCAGGAACATATTTGTCATAGATGTGAGCATTTAATTTCAAGTGTTTCGTATTCACATAATACATAATCTTTTTGAAATGGTAAAGCTGAGTTACACCACGTAGGACTGATGCAAGCTACATATCTTCTCTGTAAAGAAATGGCAGACTGGTTGGAGAAGTAGGAAAAATAGAAATGTGGTTTAATGACTGTTTGATAAAGTCACACAGCAGTATGCTGGGAAGCCAAGCTGATAAAAATTAGTGTTAGTTGATCAATAATAGCTAATCTTGCAAAGTGAGCTGGGAGGTAAATTGATAGCAGAGTCCTTGACTTCACTATTTTTTGGTTTTGATCCCTCAGCTGTGGGCTATTGATTGAATGTTTCAAACTCTAGAAAATATTATAGTATGTCTTGTATTCATATGCAATGTCGTCTTTAGGATGTTTACTGTCTGTTGCCTCCTCTGGTAGTATATGTGAATGAAATGTGAGACACATAAGTTCTGAATAGGAATATTGCAACATCGTGGTGTTGTTGGGTTAAAGTCAGTATCAGAAGAAAAGCTCCCAACTCCATCCTTCCCTCCCAGAGAGCTTTCTGGACCCTACTGATACCTGGGGTTTTTTTGTGTCTCTATCTTTGACTTGATATCAATTCAGAGACATTTCTCATTTGCATACTTACAAGGGAAAAAAAAAGATTATATATGTAAGCTATTCTCTTCCAAAAGTCTTGTTTATAGACTAGCCTGTGAGGTCTTTGGTGAAAACATGCTATTGCTCATTCATATTATGCTAGTATATAGATCCTCCAAGGGTACCCAATGACCCTTGGAGCTTGTTGCCCTCCCAGATTTTGGGGATGCCTGCAGAAAGCATAGCTTGTTCTCTGACACTTGCATTTCATCACAAATCTCTGAGAACGCAAAAAAAAAAAAAAAAAAAAGAAAAGAAATAGAAAGAAGGGCTATGTTTTATGCCAGTTTAGTTTAAAGAAAAGAAAAATCCCCAAAATGAGTTGTCTGAAGTAGTTAGGAAAGCTGATGTAGTATAACAGCTGCAG
>JANHGB010065358.1:0-21020 GCA_026283785.1 Coracopsis vasa | reverse complement strand
CCCAAGCCACTACTGCGATGGGTTGAGTGTCCATCACCTTTGGATCTGTCAGGATCCAAGGTGCTGTTTCCTGTACTTCCACTGGTGACTTTTGTTACAAATTCATTCTTGAACTGAACTTCAATCTTTCCATCACGAAGAGCAAGCAAGATCCATGCTGTATTGTCAAGGGATTCTGCATACAGTATAACTCCCTCTGCATCATATGTCCGGAAATCAAATTCTGCTGTAAATCTGAGTTATGAACAAGGAATCTTAATAAGAAGACAGGAAACATGAAATACTGGATAGCCTAAGACATCTCATTAATAGGGTAAGGAAAAAAATGCATAGATATTAAGTTTTTGGTAACTGTATCTAAGCACCTGTGATATTTGCACACAATTAGCAAAAAAAACAGAACCTAATGTAAGCCTTGTTCATACAAATCCAATGAAGTTTTGAGATGAACACCCTGAGCTGGGATTTGAAAGAGCCTTGGTTCAGTTCCCAAATCTGCTCTGAGCTTTACATATAAAGGATATCACACTCCCTTGAGTAAGAAGATAGATGTAATATTCCTGTTGCAATCTGTGGAACTATGTTGTGGAAAAAAATACATGATCTATGATGTGCTTCAATACAACAGGATTGCCAAGTGTCATCCTACAACAATTATAACCTAGCAGTTTGGTTTGGTTACTGCTGCCTTTTGTATGTCATTCTCTAATTCAAGGTTTTGCTGTTTGGATCTTGGCAGTTGGCTGAACTTGTGTATGTAGCAGAAATTATGGTTTACGTTACAGAACCTGCATAGTGGAAGAGAGTTATAAGTATAGTGAAAACCAGTCCTTGTCTCCTAGAACATTTGGACTAGATAAAATGGAGAAAGGATGAAAGGAGAAAATAAAACATTTGGAAATTAGGATCTGATGATGATAAACAAGTAAGGGAGCTGTAATTCAGAACTTGGGTCACTTTCACTTTCAGTCTTGTTCTTTGTCCACTAGATGTCATTGTCTCTCATGCAGACCCACAGAAAAATCATTCTGTATTTACAGAGATGCTATTAAGGTAGTGTCAAACATTTATCATCTTAGAAAGGTCTTCTAGGAGAGCATTAATGCCTGGTCAACCTAGAATAGTGGCAGGGGAAAAAGTTCTTAATATTTATGTACTTCTGTAAGGTTCTGAGGCTCTGGGGATCACCAGCTCAACAGCTGCTGCTGTTGTTACCCTCAAATTGTTCGGTCAGTAAATCACAGAACACTACAATTTCAGCTGCCGCAGTGAAGAGGCCCACAAGTAATAACAGGGTCACTACCATTAGCAATTGTTCTGGCAGCTGTAAAGGAAATCATATAGACAGTGCTCTTGACAAGGTACAGTGTTCTACTGGTGTCCTTGGAACACCCTGTGAAAGCAAGCACGGGGGAGGAGGAGGCGGGAGCATTGGCCTGGTTTTGTTTCTCAGCTGTATGTGTGTAGCATGTCACAGCTTCCACCCAGAGCAGAAGTAAAGTAGCAGCAACATCCAAATGAAAGCCTTTCCCATATATAACTGGAAGCTATACAGTAATTATTTTTCTGTAATATCTGAATTTCATGTTAAGAATTCTGAATGCCTTCCTGTATCTGTATCACTGGTTCTCACCTTCTGCAACCCCCGCTCTTTCCTTCAGAGGAAGAGTAAGCTTCTGTGATGTGGAAGCACCTATCTTTTTGCCCTCTTGTCCACAAACTAATGAAAACTTAATGCTTTCAATCTTCTTCCTTTTTTGCCTATTCAAGTCTGGATCTCTTTGAACTTCCTCCCAGTCCATACACTACTCCCTATAACAGCACTTGTAACCAGGACTATAATGGCTGGAATACTCCAACTGTTATTCATAAATGCAATCACATCTGAATGCCAATGGTACATGTTTTACCCTAGCTGTGCACTTTTTCCTGGCTGAGGCATAGATGCTATCACCTCCTACCTGCTTCTGAGGTTTCTGGAAGAAACTTGATGACCTACTAGTTTTTTCATGTAAGAGCTGCTGTCTATACTGATGAGGTGGCTCAAGGACCTGGTCCAACCAGTATGAGATGCTGTAAAAATGACTCCAGACATATGACTCATCTGTCCACTTTCAAATGACTCCAGCTTCCTCTAAGTGCTAGTACATATAGGAACCCAAGTTAATTCATTCTCCTCATAAAAGGTATCTTAACCTGTGGGGAGATGGTGATATCATTTATTCATTCAATGCACTCTTTCTAAACCCTCAGAAAATGAATGGAAACAAATGTCCATCATTTCAGTGCGTACTTTTATCGATAGCAAATGCTTACCTTGTGACATTTGGCAATTTGAACTTTAAGTACAGAACGGGAATTCCTATAAATTGCTCTGCCAGGTAAAGCAGTTCATAATTCTTTTCAAGGTTCAGTGGGATACACGCAGTAACAGGCTGAAAATGGCAGAGAATAAAAAAATGCTGTTAATGCATTGTGATAGCTCATGAAGCAACTCCTGTTCCTATTGATGGCTGCTAGCCTGTCTCTTTTTTTAAGCTATGGCTTACCTCTGTCTTCTCTTGCTTTTGTTTTTTAAACTTGAATAGTTATTCACAAATGAAGGGGTATGGTTTTGGTTTTGCTTGAGATGTCCATTATTTATGCTGTTAGAGGACAATTCAGGTTGAAACAGAGTTCTGGTTGATTGCAACTAATATTCAATTAGTTAGCATTTGAAACAAGAATTCAAATCTTCCAGCAAGTGCTTTCCTTTCACCAAGGACCTGTGACACCCACCTACTAGGGTCCTGTCAGGCTCCATTACTAAAGTTGTCTGGAATCTAAACCTGATCAGGTGTCAGAAGGGAACGGGGCGAGAACTGTGTCTTGAAAAGATTTAATGAACAAAATCAAAATCACCTTTTGTTTTCATGATCAATATTGATGTACAACTATTCATAGCTGTATAATCTCTAGCATTACTAGAATAATTTCCAACTGGATTAAGTAACAGGTCATCAGAAAGTGTTTCTATCTGGCTGTTCCCTGAATGTACTTGTCCTGTTCAAGCTCTGGAAAGGAATGTGACAAAATCAACACTACAATTCCTGCTGGAGTAGCACTGTATTAATATCTCTGAGAGCTGTTAGTGGGGATATGGAGCTCTTAAGACCTACATTCTCAGAAAAACTGTAAATGAAATTCTAAGTATTTTTAGCAACTGAAAAGCCTACAACAGTATGTCAAATGGATTAATCCTAATGCTCTAGCCAAAGTCAATGTGAGGAAGCACAGATAGTCAACTGCAGTTGCACTAAGAGGGGAAAAAATGGTGCTCTTTTAGGTCCTCACCTACCTGAAGCTTTAAGCAAAGACATTTATATCCAGGAATAATACCCATTTTACATGTGGTGCAATTTTAAACCTGTCAGACTTCCAGTAAAGTAATGTCAGGTATCCATTGTAAGACATTGTTGTCTTGTCTTCTGAAACTGTGATGTTATAATTAAAGAAATATCTACAGTTTTGTTTTAAAACACTCAAATTTCCTTTAGGTATAGGGAACTGGGCTTTGCATGTGGAGAGAGGTGGGAGATTATTCCAGAATGTGGTTTACAGCACGTATGTCATTGACTAGTAGGAACCTTAAAGTCTCCTTGATCTGAAGTTATTCCTCAAAACACCCCTTGAATATCTTCTATATGATGGCAGTATAGTTATACCATAAGAGGGAATGATCAAGACTGGATGTGAAGGGTTTTTCTGTTCTCAAAACAGGCTGTGCTTTGGTAAAAGTTAATGCTGTTCCCATACTCCAACGTCTGTATTCATGATGCAGCAGTTTCACTAAATGTGGAGGTGTTCATCTTGAATTTTATGGCTTCTTCATTTTATGCATGCTACTGTCACTTGTCTTCCAACTGCATGTATTTTCTGCTGATTAAACTTGGGTTTTATTACTCCTAAAAGGCCTGCAACTAACTTCCAGATAGAAAACTAATCGCTTTTGAACACGATATTAAAATTAACATGAAGCTGTAAGATGCTTTTCCTATTTCATGAACAAGCAAAATGAACTATAATAACTGCGAGTGTTGTTCAGATATTACATTTCAGAAAGCACAAACAAGATCTAATACATACATGCTAGGACTTGTGTCAGACCTTGTTCCTACAGTTCAAGGCCAACTTTGTTATACGATGTTCGAGGTGTTTTTTCATTGGCAGTTATCTGAGCTCCCTTAGCGTAACAAGTCTCGGCCTGCCTGCACCTTTCAATGTATACAGTGAATCACTCACAAGAAAATCCTTGAATTAGGATTCTTTGGAGTTACAAACTTTCTGCTACTAAGAAGTGTAAATTTTCAGACTGAGCAAGAACAGCTGGTCTTGGCTCTAAGATGTTCTTCAATTGGCAAGTATTCCTCAATGCTTTTTCTTAAGCTGTGGCAGATGAGAACTGTGGAAAACAATCCAGGTTTTTTGACCCAAACAGGCCAAGCATAGAGTAATTCTGAGTGAGTGAGTGAAAACTTCTGAGCAGTCTAAAGAAAACCTGGGAACACACGGCCAAATGGAGTATTCTGGCTCTGGGTAATGTGAACAGGAATTATTTGTTTGATAGGAGAAAGCTGGGGCTTATTTTGGAAGCAGCAGGGAATAAAGATGACAGACTAAGGAAAGCTGGAAAGCTTCTTTTGACAGGATTCCTGTAAATGAGCATACATGAACTGAGCATGCATCCAAATCCCTACCAGGTCTATTTTGTGAGCCAAACCACAGCTTGGAGTTCCCAGCACTTTCTCGGCAATTTTGAATGAGCTCTCAAATAGCTGCCTATTTTCCTTAATATAACTTAGAGCTGTCATGAAGAAATATCTAACTTTGTGATTTTCCACATGGAATTTTATATAGTGCAATTTTACCTCGCAATTCTTCAGGTCCTTAGAGAGTTTGTACCCTTTTTTGCCATCACAATAGCAGCTATAACTTCCTGGAGAGTTTACACAGAGTTGAGCGCAAACATTTTCAGCACACTCATCAATATCTAGGAGAAATGAAACCATACAGAAAGATTTATTCAGATTATTCATGGCACAGACTGAAAACTGACACAATAAATCAATGGAATAATGGACATGGTGGGTTCTCTGGCACAACATGAATCCAGTAGGTGACTGCTGCAAAGCTAAACTAATGCTAAGTGATGTCTCCTATGTAAAATTTACAAACTAGAATTACCTGTTGGGCATATAAAACCTGGTAATCTGATAGAGGCGTTGTGTGCAAAGCTGGGGAGAAACTGGTCTCATTTGTGAGGCAGTAAGAAGCTGAGCTTGTAAGGTGGCTGAATTAGTTAAAGAGACCTCATAAATCACTACCATTTATTGCAGAAACGGCGTTTGGGCCAGATCTCTTCCTTTCCCTACCAGATGTCATGAGAACATATTAAGAGTATATATGGCAAGTATGTGGACAAAGGACGTGTAAACCCAAAATTAAAATACAGGGTAAAAATACCTTTTAAAATAACATACAATAAGCTCATAAATACTTAAGTTTCAGCCAGCATCTATTTGTGGAGACCAATCTGATTTGAGCTGCAAATAAGCTAAACTAACTAAAGGAACTTCATTTTCTATTTAGTAGGCCATATACAATAAATAATTTATAAATGAAAGGCTGTGTAAAAGGCCAATGAAGCTGTTACATTTCTAATATAGAAACAAAATGTCTCCTGGGTAGAGACTCTAATGAGGGTAATTTTGGGCCTGTCATAGTTGGAGCCCAGCTGGCAACTAAGTACCATGCAGCTGCTTGCTCACACACACACCCGCAGTGGGATGAGGAGGAGAATCAGAGAAAAGGTAAAACCTTGTGGGTTGAGATAAGAAGAGTTTGATAATTGAAATGAAAGTAAAATATAATAATACGATAATAATAAAAGGAAATAGAGAGAGAAAGGAATAACACACACAAAGTGATCCCAAAACCAAGTGATGCACAGTACAATTGCTCACCACCCACTGACAGATACCCAGCCTGTTCACAGGCACCAACTAGCCCCTCCTGGCCAGCTCCCCCAGTTTCTATACTGAGCATGATATTCTATAGTATGGAATACCCCTTTGGCTGGTTTGGTTCAGGTGTCCTAACTCTGCTCCCCACCCCTGCTTCTTGTGCCCCTCCTCACTTGCAGAGCATGAGACTGAAAAGACCTCCATCAGGGTAAGTGCTACTGAGCAACAACTAAAACATCAGTGTGTTACCAGCATTGTTCTCAGACTAAAGCCAAAACACAGCAGTGCACCAGCTACTGGGAAGAAAATTAACTCCATCCCAGCTGAAACCAGGACAGGGCCTCAGATTAAAGAAACTGTGCTACTTGTTTTGAAACAAACGTTAATAAAATCATTCTGCTTATGATCATTTGGGGATCTGAAAAGGCCAAGAAATCTCCCTAGATATAAGCACACAGAGAGAAGGGGAAAAAAAAGGACCAAAAACCCAACCCACAAAATCCTATAGCCTGCTTTGCTGTGAAGATGTAAAACAAAGTAAAAATTTAATACCTTCCAATAAGCATTAGAGATACTCCAACAAACATCTCTCTTCCTATGCCCTTCCCAAAGGAGCATGACCGTGCTTAGATATTTTACGAGGTATTGTTCTCTGTACAGGTCCTATAACCTTTCCAGTACTTGAACACCTAGCAGTACAAAAGTAAAACTACAAGCACTGGTTAACCAGTAGCACTAGAGTAAATCTGGGTGCTGAGTTCTCTGAAAGCAGCAGTTAATTCTGACCACCCAGTGCCTGCAGACAAACAGAGACTTATGAGGTTATTATGAAAGCTTATCATGCAGTGTGACAGATGCATTTCTATCATTAAATCAATTACTCGGAAGCTTGCACCCATCTTGCAGGGGTGTAAATTTCCCTTACTAAAATGAACCTGCTGCTCAGGGGTAAGGGTCCCCCCTCCGGAGTGTGCTATAGCAGCAGAGGGACAGCCAAGCTTCTTTCATAGGTACGAAGTCTCCTTCCTCAGCAGATGTTCTGGAATCCTAGAGCACTCCAAATGGCAGGATCTCCCTGTGCAGAGCTTATTCTCCTCCTACAGAAATGCTGATATGCACTGGAGAGGGCCAGGGGTTTTTGAGGTTTTACTCAGTTATGCTGTAACTATTCTGGGTTTTGGTTGTTTGGTTTTGTTTCTTTTTTTCTTCCAAGTTGTAGTCAGCACCTTTGCATGTTTGAGCTTTCAAAGGCTTCCCACAGATCTGTCCACATGTCAGTCCCACCTCATAGAAGGCTCAGCAGAAGCTATTCGTAGAAACCCATGAACCCACACAGCATCCTGGGTTTATCCAGCTGCTTTCAGTGCAAGGCTAAAATAGCTTGCTTTGGGTAAGTTGCTAAGATATGATAGAATCAGCCACAAAGGAGCTGCATACCATGTCCTAGAAGGGAGCTATATAATGCTAGGGAAATACACTGATTTCCCCAGGGTGTGGATATGGGTAGGCAGGGTTTTGTGTGTGTTAAACAATTCATGCAGGAAGGGGAAGCCCTAATTCTTTGTCTCAAATTTTCAGACTGTGCTAGGGAGAGACTAATGCATAAAATACAGACACGCTCTGTGCTGTTTGATTAACTGGTCCAGTCGGTGCTTTAAGAGAAGTTCCCTTTTCAGAGAAGAAAGAAGAAAATAGGAAAAGATATACCAAAATTTAGGCAGATATTTTCCATTGATAGTGTCACCCAAAAGGAGGGGATGAAGAACTGTAGCTACATCCTCCTAGGAATGGATAAGGAAAAAACCCCAAACCCTCTTCTATTCAACTCTACTTGTATCTGTCATCATAGAGACAGTCGTGCATAAATGTATGTAAATTTGATTTTTCTAATAAGCATAATTGAATTTGGCTACCTACATGCAATATGACAATGAAAAGCTATTGTCATTTAGCATTTCTCTAATGCTACATTCCTGTCAGCCTGCACAATCCTGTCCTTAGACTGGATTTGATGACTCAGTGTGGTTACAACAAGGGCTGAAAGCTTAGCAGCATAATCCCTCTTCTAGGAGTTAAGACTTTGCTCACTTTAATGTCCTCATCTTGCAACCTTCGGGAAACTATGTTTTGGAAGAAAAACAATACTTAAATTCCATCTGATGCAACCCATGTGTCTGCAGAAAGTACTAAAAGGAGCGAGAATTAGATTAATTATTGTGAAGTTTTTCTCACTTCAGTGCATGCAGGGACACAAAACCGTCAGTAACATTTTAATCCCATAGTAACCGGACAAAGAGCAGATGCCTGAATATGTAACCATTACCACTGTGCAAAGCTTTATCACAAGAAAGCTGCATGAAAAGCCATGCAGCAAAAGATTCACAGGCAGCAAGAAGCTACTTTTGCATCCTTCTGAGCAATAACATAAAGGCAGCATTTAAAATAAGGCACTGATGTATTTTGCTTAAACTGGCAATGCAGAAAATTCCTCTTTCTAGTAAAACTATAAGAGCTTAGATATCTCTTCTACAACTGAAATTTAATTTCTGATGTACTAAACAAACTTTAACAAGTAGAGACAAATAAAGTATGTTCTACTATGCAAATACTCCCATACTTGAAAGAATTATTTTATGATAGTCTGTGTATGAATGGTTTCTTCCTGCTTTACTGCTAGCTATCAATACTTTCCAACTTTGTTATAATTGTTATAGGACTTTGGTTTGAAATTCTTTCTTCCAGATTTTCATTTTGGAAAAGAATACTCCTGAGGAAAGATTCTTTCAGTGCAGCTCTGGTTTTTTTTATATGGATATTTAAGGACAATTTTATTTTATGGATTTTTAAGATATTTAAGAACAATTTCTAGATATTTAAGAACATTTTTATTTTAAATGCGGGGCCTTTATAAAAAATATTTTATCCAACTGCCATGCTATCACTTCCAGCCTAGAATGGAGATCAGCTCACTCTAATGCTGTGATTTTTATATCATAACTAGATACCCCAAGGAAGGAGTAGACGAATTTTATTTTAAATGGAATTCAGTGACCCCTGTGAAAAGCTCTTTCCAGTATCTGACATCTAAGGACACAGAAAGGACAGAGATGAGGACATGGTCCTGGCCATGAGGGCTAAATAAGCACCCACACAGCCTTATCAGATGGATAAAGACAAGCTTTTTAGGTTTTTGAGATAACTTGATTAAACATGGTTTTAATTTCTGGCAATTATCTCTTTCTAAATCTTCCTGTCTTGCCCAGTTTGGAATTGCCAAATAATGACTTTTAATTGTGTTTGCTATAGCTTGTCTTGAGCTAGGGATATATATTAAACTGATCTCAAGTATTCCATCCTTATAACTGTAAAGATGATTAAAAAGTAGGTACAAGACACTAGATCCTCAAGATGTCCAGATCCTCAACATATTGCTCCAAGTTACCTGAAAGAAACATGCTAGATGGTTTGAGAGCCTGGACAGGAAGTCCTCTCTACAGTGAGGCAGGAGTGTTCCCATCAACTGAGAAAGTTATCTGGCACACAGCAGGACATGGTAGTAAACCGTAAAACCCTTCAACATTTGGTATTAAGTCATTCCACTACATTCCACTACATGCAATATAGACTGACTGAACCTCTGAAAGAACAAATAATTGTGTCATATTACAGTAAACAATATGAAGGTACATTATCAGATGAGATGCTGGAGTTTGGTTTTTAAAGGGGATGTATGAGGGGTGGAGAGAAAAGAAAGAGAAAAGAGGTGATAGAGGGAGAAAGACCTACCTTCACAGTTCTTGGATGTTGCATTGTATGTGTAGCCTTCCGGACATTCACATTCATATTTCCCCAGGGTGTTTTTACAGGTGGCGGTCCCACAGATGTTTGGATGTAACAGACATTCATTTATATCTAGAAATAGAAATAAGTTACTGAAAACAAGTCACTCTCTAGCGTATCATTTTTTCCTAACCCTATCCAAAACTGCAAATGATTGAGGCAGGCAAACTGGCTCTCTCTTGCTATAGGTCTACCAAGCTTTCACAGCAGACTACAGTTACAGCCGTAAAGATCTGCAGAGGTCCCTGAAAGGCACTTCTGCATGCCCAGGAAAACAAATTCCCTGCCTGCCTACCTTTTGCATTCTTTTGTCTGTTCTGTGAGTAACAGGAAAAGGGATGCATGTCCAGGAAGGTAGAGAGAGAAACAGCCTGCAGTTTTCCCCTAAACTAAACCAGACTGCATAATAAAATCTTACCTTACAAAAAGACATCTAGAAAGCCAAGAGATAATCCTATCGGAGTTTCTGACATGCTACAATCAATCTATGTCACTATCACCTGTTAACTGGCTAGGCTGACAGGTATTCAAGTCCCTCACTCTGTACATCCCTCAAACCATTTTAGTGTCTATCTTATGTGGTGTTACCAAGTTTTCAATGTCATTTTCAAAATGCATATATCACAACTGGATGCAGAGTGTAGCATCAATCTTACTAGAAGTCCTGTAGACAGAAAAATATCAGATCTCTGTTAGTACTTCAATTTCCACTTGTTTGTGCAGGGATCATTCTAGTTATCTCTGTGGCTTGTGGGACTTGTGGAAATCATGCTGCTCAGGGAGAATAGATTATGCCACCAGCTTGCGATGACTTCCAAAACATTAAGTGAAAGCTGTCCTGAATTTGATCTACTTTTCTACAGTTACCGTGTGTATTCCAAATTCCTAGGTGTATAATTTTGTAGTTGGATGTAATGAAACACATAAATCTGGTTTATCTAATGACCAAACTAGTACTCCAGGTACTAAGATGTATTAGTGCATTTTTGTCTTTGATTAAGTTTTTAACCAACCTTTCCAGTATCTTTCCAAGAATTACACAGATTCTTAAAAACTTGTCTGCTTGCACTTTTTGATGAAGCAGCAGTCTTCTGTTATGGAATTTCTTTGGGAATTAATTATTCATTCACAAAAATATATAGACTAAAGGAAGTGACAGCAGGAAATGACCCTCAAGTCTGGCTTCTTGAATTATTTGATATTATCCAAAACTGTTGTTACAGTAAGGAAACAAAATATGACATTAAAATGGAATGAGGTTGTACTCTAACTATGCAGTAAGAATTGCTAGGTATGCCAGTACATAGTCACTGTCTGGAAAGGAACAAAGCATGTACATCATGGCCAATAATAACTGATTCCAGCATATACAGGAAAAATATTCTGAGTGAATAAAAGACAAATCTTTCTCTCCATTAAGAACATTTTCAGATTCATTAATAGTTTCTTCTCCAACGAACTTCAAACTCCCAAAAGAGCAGCATCACTCATTAGGAGTGGTTCAGCCTAACCCAGTGTTTACCAGACAGGATTTCCATGGAAACAATATTAGCTGGTCACACCACTCTAGATTCTTGTTTCAGCATGCTTAACGGGTATGTGAAACTAATTAGTGACCAAAGCAAGCTTTACAGAGTTCTAGTAATGAAGCACAATCTAATCTATAGCCTTTCTCTTTTTTCTGTTTGTTTTGTTTTCCCTTTCTGAATTGGTTTCAACCCACTTCAGTTCCTTGATCTGGTTCACTATATGGTTGCCCAAATGCCTGCAGGTGGAATGAGTAGCCAAGTTGAAGCAGAACTGCATCTTTCAGAGGTAATGCAAGCTTCTGTTGACTTAGACCATTCATGGAACTGCTGGTCTTTCCTCTCTCTTGTCAACAGGTAATGTACTGTCATGTAACGATGGTCTCCTTAAGCCTTACTTCTTACCTCCACAATCCCGTTTATTTGAATGCATAAAGTAGCCATCTTCGCATAAACAACGGTAGCTTCCAGGTAAATTAGAACAACGTTGGCTACAACCTCCATTTAAGTCATCACATTCATTTATATCTAGAAGGAAAACAAAGTAAGAATCTTTGAGAGGAAGGCATTATTTGATCAACTGTGTGTGGGTATACTTAAAGATCTGAGACTATTAAATAATAGTAGAACTATAATTGTGGTTTTGAGAACTGAAATCATCATGAGATTAGAGACTCTACCTTCTTCACATTTCACTCCTCGCCATCCTGGTTTACAAACACACGTATACTGGGCTTGTCCATCTATGCAATCCTTATATCCATCTTTATGGCATGGCAGAGGGCTACACTGGTTTGAAATGTCTGTGGGATAGAAAACATTGGAAATACTTGTTATTTGGGATTATTTTTAACTCAAGGATCAGTTTAGCCTGTCTTCTTCTTGCCCCACAGGTACACTTAATGAAATAGGAAAGGGCTGGACATATAACATCAAGTACCCATACAACCATCTTGCTACTAGTTCTATCAGCAAGAATCTGTAATGACTGAGAAAAAGAAAAAGCCACTAGTACTTTGTCAGACAGAAAGCAACTAGAAAATTACTTGCTGAGCCATGTTAATCCCTGCAAGATGTGACCAAACACAGACTTGATTCTATATTCACTGCATTTTAAGGACATATTTCACTTTTTAAAGAACTCTCCCATTGCATCATCACAAATTTCACTAGAAAGACCACATTTTCAAGAATATGAAGAATTCAAGATTACAGAGGTCGGTTTCTCTGTTCAAAGAGGGTCACGTTTTCAGAGAAACTAATGCCTCAGCTTGCCTTCGCTTTCCAAGTCCTGTGGATAGACTGGACACATCAGTGTCTAATACCTTTTACCAGTATTAACTTCAACGTCAAACAGATTTGCATCTAAAAGAGCAACTGAAGTCTAAATATGCTAGCAAGATCTCAGAAAGCAAGGCTCAAAAGACAGAGATTGGGGCAGAGAACACTGAATTCACTGCCTTTTTTTTCTCTAATCAAAATACATAAAGTTCTTTTCATTTTTCCCACCATTTTCACAGTTTTACATCAGCATAGTAAGGCATCGTTCTGTTTGTGTCTCCTGAATACGCTGGTAGCTTAACAAAATATGTGTTAGTATATTTGTCAAATAAATCTACTTCTAATCAAATTCTGCTTCAAGTAAATCCAAAAGCCCGAAGGCCAGCCATGCTCCAAAACCCTAGAGCACCTCTAGACTAGGTGCTGCACGTCATGTAATATTCATAGTGTACACCAAAGGACTCCAATTGCAGATGAAGACTGACAGAAGAAATTGTGCAGAAGAAATAAAAAGCATGGTATTTATGTGTGGATCCAATTTCCAAATGCAAGTTCTAGAACTCCCTATGGTTTTTAATCCTTTTTGATTATTTGCTGCTTTTGTAGGTTCAGGTACAAGTGTGTGACCTAAGCTTGGTACAAGCAGAGTGTTTCATAAGTGATAGATGTGGAAGGCATCCTCAGGAACAAGCCTGACTGTAAACATTTCTGAGCAAAAAGCAGTGATGGCTTGTGAGAGTCTGATCTGAGAGAAGACTGATTGGATTGGCAGCATGAAAATAAGTAGATAGAATGAGGTGAATTAAGGATATAAAGGGCAAGAAAATTAGTAAATCAATGAATGGAAAAAGGAGAACTGGTGAAATACACTAGAGGAAGAAGACAAGACAGAATGGATAGGACTAGATGGACAAAGAGGTTATGTCCAAGATGAATGATTAAGATGCCACTGCAAGAACAGTAATGCAGCAGCCATTTGTTCTGAAAGCAGGCCTGGTGCTCCTCTTGTCCCCATTCGAGGTACCTTATGACCTACTTGACAGCAATATGACAACTAAATGTCAGAAGATATACTCAGCCTGTAATAGAAGGGGTGAGTGCCAAGAGATGTATTGTGGTTCCTCTGCCACTTAAGAGGCATTGGTATCCAAAAAGATGTGTCATGGTGAGATGGATAGATGTAAATGCAGAGATTTTTAAGTATTTATTTTTAAAAGCAATTAAGTACACAGATTTATGGGGTACAGATGTTTAGGGTCCTAAAAATGCAACTTAGATACAGGCTTGGATAAGGAAAGTATGAAAAAGGGTCTCCTATTCCTGTGAAAATATTCCTTTTCCTTCATAGATGGTATTTAAAAGGTGAATATATTCACAATTTTTTGTACTTGTTTATCCAAAAATGTATGCCTTTAAAATGTGTGTTCATTTGTGTAACTAATTTGGACAAATCTGAAAACAACTGCATTTTTGTCAATTCTGTTTGCACTGTTATTTTTATTCTCTGATTTGTTTCAGTTTGAGATTTTAATTCTACTAGTTCTTCTAATTATTTCCTTCCCATTAGGAAAATTGGCTTTTTGATTTGGACAACATCAAACCAATTTGGATCAGCAAGCTCAGAAAGACAAAACTTGTTTTAGAGAACTTGACAGCAGTATGACAAAATCTTTGTCTTAATGAAAATGCATTTGCACTTACCAACAACACAAGCCCTCAGGTCAGCTGGAGAATCTGGAGTAACTGCAATAACCCTGAAAACCCCTGCTCGATGGGAGGCAAGGCAACCTGCAAATGCAAACCCACACAATCTGCTTATGATACAAACACTCACTTAGACTGAAGTTACAACAGCTTATGCATGGCATCTTCAAAGAGTCTGTTCTCACAGCTTGAATTAGAAAACTTGTCTGGGCATATTAGATAGCTGATCACAGACTTCTGAGTGCCTCTGCTAGGATCTAAACACAAAGAACTGCCTAGGAGCTACTATGCATTATAATCGGCATGGAAATCATTCAAGCACTATGAACAGAATAACTCAACTAGCATTATCCAAATACGAAGACCAGCGAATGATATACTTGTTCAGGGCTTTTGTACTTACTTAAATATTTGGGATAAAAATATTCCTGCAAAAAGAAAAACAAAGAGTAAGAAAAATTTAAGGTAGATAGAATTACAGCAAAATATATCACTGAACGAAGTCTAAAATATATCGGTATTATTACTACAAAAGAAGTGAAAAAGTCATTTTGAGTCACAGTTTTCTATATCACTACTGTTTAGGCTAAAGCAGCAGATTATTCAATAAACGCAAGACTCAGTAGAGATTAAGATACTGCACTGAGTTGAACACTTTTAAAGTGAAAGTAATGCGAATTAATTGGGTGTCAAAATGACTCTGAAAGTTATCTCTTTAAATGGGAAGATCTTGCCTGATGTTGTTACTGGATGCACAGCAGCATCCTTTAATTCCCTTTTCACCCAAAAATAAACAAAAAACCCTGGAATAGATTGAACATCTTACATGGAATTCATTTCAAATGAAGTGAAAAGTGTTACTAAACCAGAAATTGTTAAAAGCAACTGATTATTGATTACTGAAACTACTTAAACTTAACAATCAATATATCTAAATACATGCAATGGTATGAAAAACAGAATATGGAACTGACACGGTTTGCAAAACAAGAATTCATTTTAACTGCATATGTTGTGTAATAAACCTTTTATAGTACAAAGTTGAATATTCTTATATTTTATTTAATATATAAGAATATTAATATCTATTCAATAAATATGAATATTATATTGAATGAAAAAATAAATACCAACTAATATGAAGTGAGAATGAACTGAGGAACTGACTTCTCCCCGCTAGGAAGAAAGCTCGCAGTAATATGTTCAATCCCTTCATTAAAAGCGTTGCACTGCCATGCATCCTTAGAGTAAAATCTTAATTGAAGGCAACAGAGTTTCCCCAGATGGCATGCTTGCAGACAACTGTGGTCTAAAACTGGTGATCCGTACTGGATATTAAACATCTGCTCAGCTATTCTCTTTGCTTTACAGGCTTTATTACTAATTGTGAGGGTTTCATATACAAAGGAATTTCAAACTAGTTCTTGGTCTGCGTGGTGCAATCCTTTTAGCTTTGCAGTGTGAATACTATGTACTTCCATCTTTCCTCTGCAAGGAACGATTATCTACCTTGTAGGTATTCATCAGATACTTACAGTCTCAGGATTGTTTTCAAAGATTTCCCTGGCTTCTTCCTTATTGCATAATTCTTCAATGCACTCTCTTTCTAGATTTCCTTTCTTACTTTCTTCCATAAAAGAATTTGCTCGACGTTTCCTCACCAGGAACTGAGAGGCATACTGCTGGGATAAAACTTAGCAGAAACAAAAGAGCTCTGTTATTGTTTGTTTGTTAGTTTACCAGCTGAAAATCAGTGAGCACTGACCAAATATGAGAATCTAACACGAAAATCTGAATGAAATCCTTAATCAGGAGTTGCTGTTCGCTATCATTCTGGAAAACGTGGGCAAGAAAACCTAGGATTCTGTTTTCTGTATGTGGGGTAGCTATTTCTAACCAAAAGAAAGGTTTGTAAAATGCTGTGCCTAAAGTGTAATTTAAATATCATATTCAGGACAAGATTTATTACTTTTTTTTAAGCTATGGGTATTACAAAGTGAGATATGTGATCAACAAGTGGAAAAAAAGATGTGAAGCCTTTTATATTACCTGTTTCAGTGATCTAGCAGTAAATGCTCTGATCCTATTTAACTTAAGTGAGGCCAAAAATGAGTCTTATAATTGCAAAACAGCTGAGAAGGATATCCAGAGAAATACCAAGACAACCTTCAAATACAATCCTAGCTAACTTTTATATTTCAGACCCATCAGGAGTCATTACTTACTTTTAATGTATCTTGTTATTGTCATTTCATTGACTTTTACACCAATTGTGAACAAATAAGTGAGTTGAGAAATTATACTAAAAATGAAACATCTGTTTCAGTGTTCTTTGTAGAGCACACAGCACTACAGGGAAAACAACTAAATTAGACTGCCTTGTTAGCTTCATTTTGGGGTATACCTTGTGATTAAGAGAAAAATGGATGAGCATAATTGGAAGAAGACCAGCTGACAGGGTTAAAGAGCACGGCTGACATATGTTAACTACAGAGCACCACATTTCTACACCTGCCCTTCTTCATCAGCCTTTGCACAACTAAACTTCTCAGACTAGCACACTATGTGAGGGTCATGACACCTGCAGTGCAAACCAGATATGGTATATATACATACTCATCACCAATCTACAAAGATCAACTCAAGCAGACATAGTCAATTCAGTACTGTTTATAAGCATGTAATACCTCAAACTCAGAGCACTTTTGAGATGTGCCACCAGGCAAGTGTCAGAGAACAGCTTCCCACTGTCTGTGCACTAACAGGAAAGAAAGAACTTCAAAGGCTTATTAGAAAGAACAGCTAATGAGAACCAGAACCTGCAGCAAGAATAGCTTGTAGTGAAAATCATACCATCCTAAACACATTTCTGAAAGGTCTCTATCAAGTGACAGGGAACACAACTGAAGCACTCTGGTGTGTAACACTGGATAATGACCTGAAGAAACCTTTCTGTTACAGCATCCTAAATGTATTTAAAGTGGGATAAGCTTGTAAATCCACACTGATGTACCTGCTTTCACTCCAGGAAGAATGATCTTCCTGGTAAGGCAACAGGTAAGATGTCCTGAGTATAAGGTGGAAGCACTACAGCATACCTCCAAACTTTTGAAGCACACTTATATCTCAACAAGCAACCAGCAACTTGCTTAGAAATGCAAGAAGAAGTCAGCTTGTGCATTTCCCCAGTAATACACAATAAGTATATGAGCAGGCAGCAGTTGGGTAGTTCAGGATTCATTTTTTCTTATATACATGTTGATCTACATGGTGGTCTCACTGGAGAATGGGAAAAATTCTCTAAGGTTACAACTGATCCTCAAGGGAACTGCTCAGAGAAAGAAAAGTCTTGTCTTACTTTCTGGGCTCCCACTTCCAGGAATTATTGGCACAAAAGAAATGATTCATACCTGCTTTCCTCTTCTACTCTTCGCCACTTCCACAAATCTTAAGGTACACCATAAGTGCTGTTAACATCTTTCAAGTGCTGTTAACATCTTTCAAGAGCTGGATTTGGATTCTTGGGTTGTTATGTATCCTTCATACAGCAGTTAGGAGGAGCAATGAATTGGAAACTGCTGAAACTGTGGATCTCCTAGACCTTTTTTCTCAATCCATGATTCCATCACTAACGTATCACAGAACAGCCCAGGCTGTAAGGAACTTCAAAAGATCATCTGATTCAGCTTTTCATGGGAAATGGAGCCTAGATGGGATTCTCTGGCACCAAGTCACATCTTGAAAGCCTCCAGTGACGAGGATTCTACCACATCCCTGGGGAAGTTATTCCAGTGAGTGACTTTTTTCATTATAAAAAATTACTTTCTTATACCAAGATGAAATCTCTCCCAGTACATCTTGTACACATTGCCCCTTGCCTTTCCCATGTGGCTCCTTGCAAAGACAGAGCCTCTGCCCTCTTTGAAGCAGCCCTTTAATACTGGAATATGGCGATGAGGTCCCCCGAGTCTTGTCTGCTTCAGGGAGAATAGGACCAATCCCTTCAGTCCCTCCTCACAGGGCAGGTTCTCCAGCCCTTTGATCATCTTGGTGGCCGTCATTTGCACTCTCTCCACTCTGTCTGTGTCTTTATTGAATTGCAGAGACCAGAACTGGACGCAGTACTCCAGGTGTGGCCTGACAAGCGCTGAGTGACTGGGATGAACACGTCTCCATCTCTGCTGGTAACGGAGACTGGGAAAAAGCATGGCAAGATGATGGGACACGAAGGACCTCATGAAAGATCTTCTGAGCCCTTGCCACACTGGAAAGCATACCCAGAAGAACATTTTGATAATTTATTTATCACCAACTGTTGCTAGCAGTGTCATTTTAACTAACTTGGGTAAATGGCTGTATTTGCCATTACATAAAAGCAGACTAATAAGAAGGATGTTCTGAGGCAAAAGAGTAACAACAAAACGACAGAATTGTGCATTGCAACTGCTGATTTTGTTTAGCTGGAGATTTCTACCAGTATGATCATGCTGACATAGCTTTAGGGCAGAGGCTCTGTGGTGTAGATGAGGCCCGATTCACAACTGACTGTAAACAATCTTGTTTTGACCTTTAGTTACAAGAGTTTTGTAATGAGTAAAACACAAGAAAATTCTAAGCACACGCAGTGTTCTTGAGGACATTACACTAGATATAACACTGAGGACATTACACTAGATATAACACTGCTGACCTCGTCTTCAGTTCAGTGGGGTAATGGAAACAGGTCATTCCCCCTACATCCCAGCAGTTCAGCCTTCTCCTAAGCTCATTTCCTATGACTTCTGAGTTAAAATAAAGTATGTAACTCTATGTGAATTCCATATTTTTAGTGCAAATATTTCAGTTCTTATGTACAGAATTAGCAGTGTCGTTATTTAACTGTTCTTTCCTTACGAAGATTATGATAAGACCTTTGTTTAAAAAAGTAATCCTGACTGCTGATGCTGCCAGTTTGATTACCGGAAACCCCAGCCCACATCTGACCCTGCCAAACCAATAGTTAACCCTTAGTGAGCTGTGTGTTTCATTTAGTACTCACTCAAGTGTTATGGACTTCAATAACCTTATGATTTCAATAGCTGTATTAGAGACACTGTGTAGTGATTACTTCTCAAGTACCTGTTTAGAAGTTATGCTACTGAAAAAGAAAGAAAACTGGGGGGAAAGGGTGAGATTCTGTGGTTCCTTACAGCTGTTTTGTAGTGCAGACGCAACTGGAAACCTACCACAACTGGGCTATTTAAACATAGCTTAGAGCTGTTTACCTCATATCCCAGTTACAGAAAGCAGTTCTAGCCTACTAGTGCTCTCTCCCAGAAGCTCCCTATAAGCTGAATAGGGAGTACATGCACTGCCACTGTAGAAAGTGGCATCATCTTGTTTGAACAGCTGCTATACTGCAATCAGCTCCATAATTCCAGCATCTACAGTCTCCCAAAATGCTCATCAGTGACATAAGCTTTATGCAGCCAACAAAATAAAGCAAACCAACTGCTGATGTTTGCTTGTTTCTTCTCCATCTTATCCAAAAGATGTCCCTCGCTGGATGTTGGACCAAACGCAGCAGAACTATCAGAGAAGCAACTTTCCCTTACGATTGAATGGTAAATGCTGCATTAAGAAGATCTTTCTGGTTTTTGTTTGTTTCTTTGGGCTTTTTCTCCCCTGTACCAGAAATCCCTGGCAATGTTCAGAGCTAATGATAGGAAACTGGACTACATGGACCATAGAAAGCTTTTGTGAGGACAATTTCTCATTTCCCACTGTTCATACAAGAGAAAACTAACAAGGTATGCAGTGACCAAGGTGAATGGCACAGAAAGTGTGATGAAAACAGGAGAAAACATTACGAAACATTTCTCAGAAGATTTATTTTTAGGACTTGTTCAAAAATAAATTAGAAAATGAACTTTCATCTTCCCATGCTGCTCCCTTCACACTCAGAATCCCTAGCATTCAAACCGATGTCTGAACAGTAAACATTAGGTTTTTCTTCTGCCTGTTTAATCATTAGTAAACCACGTCAGAAACAGGCTTACTTTGAGCTGCAGGTCTTCTTGTTCCAGATAGAGTCTTCTTTCATTACTAAGCTCAAACATCTTCGTGTCAAAGACATAAGCTTTGATTCTATTTTTTATCTCAAGTAGTTCTTACCTAGCCCGACAGGTCTGAACTTACCAACAGTGAGGGCTGCTTGCCTGAACTCCACAATAATGCCACTCTCCTGAGACCGTGATCTACCGAGTTTTTATCTCCTAGGCGACTCAAGCGCTATCTGAAGGCACACTTTCCCCTAAGCTGCAGACCTGCACTTCGGCCACAAACAGCTTCAGACCAGCCCCAAGTTACAGCTCGGCTGCCCTGTCAGTAACCGCTGGCTTTCAGCGAGCAGCCAAACCCGACGGCATCAAGGCGCTCCAGTGGCATCAACCCGGGGAAGGAAGGCCGCCCCACGCCCGCCTGCGGCACCCCAGCCCATGGCCACAGGGACCGGCGCCAGCCCCCGCCTCGGCCCCGTCGCTCCCGGCCCTGCTCGCCTTCTCCCCCCGCCATGCCTCACTCACAGGTCGCGGCCTCCGCGAGGGCGATGGCCACCGCCAGGCCTGCCAGCAGCGGGAGGCACCGCCTGCCCCGCGGCCTCATCGCTACCGACGGGCGGCCGTGACCG
>JANHGB010065355.1:0-17512 GCA_026283785.1 Coracopsis vasa | reverse complement strand
CGGGCTACACCAGGACGGCGCCATGCGCGTGCGGTACACCGACGTCGACTACCGGGTCTTCACCGACGCGGCGCGGCTGGTGACCAAGGGGCGGTCGCCCTACGGACGGGCCACCTACCGCTACACCCCGCTGCTGGCCTGGGTCCTGACGCCCAACATCTACCTCGCCGAGGTCTTCGGGAAGCTGATTTTCGTGGCGGGGGACCTGGCGGTTGCTGTCGTCGCCTACTGGGCTCTGCGGCGCCGGGGAACCACCGCCGGCCAGGCCTGTGGCTGCTGCGCCGCCGCCTGGCTCTTCAACCCGCTGCCCATGGCCATCTCCAGCCGGGGCAACGCGGAGGCCCTGGTGGCGCTACTGGTGCTCGCCACGCTGTACTTGGTGGAGGGGGGCAGCGTAGGGAAGGCCGCGGTCTGCTATGGGCTGGCTGTGCACATGAAGATATACCCGCTGACCTACGCGCTGCCCATAGCGCTCCGCCTGCAGAGTAAACCGTGTGGCGGAAAAGGGGCAGGGGGTGGCAAAACCCCAAAGTTTACATTAATAGCGTACCCCATGCGGCTTCTTGTAAAGGTACTGAACCGCGATGTGCTGCTTTTTGGTGCGGTTGCTGGATCTGTGCTGGCTGCTTTGACTGTTATGTTTTACCACCTCTATGGGTGGGAGTTTTTGGAGCATGCCTACCTCTACCACCTGACCAGGAGGGATATCCGTCATAACTTCTCTCCCTACTTCTACATGCTGTACTTAACTGCAGAGAGCAAATGGAGTTTTGCCCTTGGGCTTGCGGCTTTCCTGCCTCAGCTGCTTTTGCTCCTGGTTGTGTCCATAGCATTTTACAGAGACCTTGCCTTCTGTTGTTTCCTTCACACTGCAGTTTTTGTAACTTTCAACAAAGTGTGCACGTCCCAGTACTTTGTCTGGTATCTCTGCCTTTTGCCCCTCATAATGCCTAGTGTTAAGATGTCTTGGTGTCGTAGCGTGCTGCTTCTCTTCCTGTGGCTTGTTGGACAAGGCCTGTGGCTTGCTCCTGCGTATTTTCTGGAGTTCAAAGGCTATAACACTTTTTTACTTATATGGTTGGCGGGCTTACTTTTCCTTCTTATTAATAGCTTCATAATTGTTCAGATTATTTCACATTATCAAAAAGGAGCACATGTTGCAAAGAAACTCAAACAGCGGTAACAGGCAAAAATCCAGAAACGGCTCTACTGGCCTTGATAAGGCTTGTCATACCACCAGCACTTTGTTTAATATCAATGTGTGTACATTGTACTAAAACATGTTGTATGTAAGTGATACTGTATCAGAGGCAGTGATTGGTCTTAATTGCCCTGAGCAGCCCCCATCCTCCCCTGAGCAGTGGCTGCAGGGGTACCTGTCTCTCATGTGGACCTGTAAACTACATTGTAACCTCTCCAGCACTGTCTTCAGCCCTGTCTCTTGCTGCTTCTGACGGGACTCGCTGGAAGGACCCCGGACCAGTTCATCACTTACCCATATGCCTGGGGCTGTGGGTGGACTCTTGCCAGCACCCATCTTCATCTGCCGTCTCCAGACACAGTGTGACTGTGCCCTGGCCAGTGAGGGTATGGCACGTGCTGGGGTCACCGACAGCTCCTGCTTGTACGCCCTCATGGGACAGCCCCAATCTTCTTACTCCCTGGCACACTTTTTCTCATTGTTACTTTACGTATTGAGGCCTGTGACCTCTGTCTAGGAAAACACAGAAGATTGTCAAACTTCAACGTCCCCTTATAGTCTTGTACATTCCAGTAAGTCGGTGGGGTGTTCTACAAGGGTTAAGCTAATGAATTAATATAAGGCAATCACTGAATATGTACACTGGGTTTTATGTTTTCTTTTCACAGTAACATTTTAGCTATACAATGATTGTGGCCTGTAACTGGTGTTTCTTCAATGAAGTAGGAAAGAAAATGGTTGTTTCATACAAATCATTAACTCCTTGAAACCTTTAATTTATTGCTTGGATTTTTTAATAAATTTATTCCCCTTGCCATAGAGGAGGATTTTTCCAAATACCTGTCTTAGATCACAGAGATATATAAAGCAAAAATAGTTGTGTTCCTTTCTGCCAAGATCTAGAAAATAGGCCACTGCCTTGTTTCTTTGGGCAGGTCTTACAGATGAGGCACTGATTTCCTTCTCCTGGATTTTATGAAGGAAGAAAGACTTGTAACACCAGTTTGTTTGCATCTTCCACAAGAGGTTTATTAGTCTAAAGACTATTGGCAGAGGTTGCTTCCACACACAGTTTAGTGTGTGTTTTTATATTGATCATCAAAACATTTTGTATGTGTTACCAGGGTGTCAAGAGAAAGTGCCCCATGTGGGACATATATTTTCCTATATAGAGTTTGCCATGCCCAGTTAGTGTTTCACCAGAAGACTGAGGAGGCTCTTCTGTGCCGATACCTCTACCCCATACCAACATGCAGCCAATAGCTCGTTTTCCCTTATGAGTGATGTATTACATATTATATATTCTTTTGTTGCAAACAGCATATTTTCTTTCTCCAAAGCAGATTCATACCCCTTTAACAGACCTACTTATGCCATTTGCAGACCTTCCCACTTCCCCATTTTTTCCTTCTGTCAGGAAAGAAACCACGTGAAGCCAAAAGGCATTTCCAGCCTTATAAACCTTAAAAAAAATAAGAAGGCATTTTGAGTTAGTGCATCCATGACAGAATTGTAATGGGGTTTAGGTAAGAAATAACTTCCTATGACAAATTCATTCTCAAATCATTAGTAGCAGCTAAAAGCTAAATCTTTTTGAGGCCTTCAGAAGGCAAGTTCTTTGGCAGCAGGGGCTGTAGAGTACCTTCCATTTGCAGGTCAATGCCTGCCCTTTAGCAATGCTTTGAGAAAGTCATGCATAAATAAGTTATAAAAAGGTTTCTATGTAAACTTAGATTTACAGTCATCAATTTAATAATCCAGTATGAGTCCCTCTTTTCACAGTTGTTTTGTAAGTGAGCTAGTCACTCAGGTATGTTTGGGGTTTAGAAATAATTCAGTGACTCATAAAAAGCTGGATGAAAGAACTGAGCAAAGATGACAAAAATTTGTAGTTTTTTAATGGTGTAAGTCAATAGTTTCTTGTTTCAGCAGAATTCTTCATGACACTCCTTTCTGGCACCTGCTGAGGCAGGCATGGGCTGCAGAAGCAAAAGTTGCTTATTGGAGGCAATCTTACTTAATGCCTAGATAAAGCTTTAGCTTCAGCCTCTTATTCGTAGAGCATAACTTTGAGCCTTTGAGCCTTCTCTTCAAATAAAACATTATATAGCTTGCACATAAAGAAATGATTGGTAAGAGGTCCATGCTGTTTCCAGTGGAAGTTGATGGGGAAGCAAGCTAGAACATCTGTGGAAGAAGTATTTGAAGGGAATGTCTATATCTGATTATAAATGAAGACAGAACTCCAGCCTTGGAAATTAACTGTAATGCAGGCAAACTAAGCAGTAAGCACATACTGTGAAACCTGTATTATTTATATGAAGGGTATTTTATCAAGTGTGCTTTCCCTTTTTACAGGAAGAAAATGGAATCGTGATAGCAATTGTCAAGTTGAATGAATATGACCTTGCTTTCTTCACATTATTGTAAGGGCGTCTATGGGTTCTTACGTCATACAGTAACACTTGTGGAGTTCTACAGGTGTGACCTGTATAAGCTGTTAATAGGCAATACTGTTGGTGTAGCAAGAGAATATTAGTTAGCAGTCACTCTGACACTGGTTTTTGAAGGTTAACTCAAGTAAAATCTGATTTCTGCACAAGTCAGCAGCTGTGTTAATAGAGGTGGTACTGTTTTGACAGTAATTTTCCAAGTAGAGCTGCACTCTGTGGTCATTATGCTTCCATCCTGTGCAAAAGAACATTAATTCAAATCCCCTGGTGATCTGGCAGTCGACATCTTTTTAACCTAGCCCATGGCCCACCCAGTGATCCACTAGATTGAATTAGCCAGGAAGCAGGATTAGAAAATGAAGTGCAAACCAAAGCATGTTTATCCTTTCTTTATTTTTCACACTGTATAATGTGAATATGTTGGAAAACTAAGAAGGTTACATTTTGGAGCAGTCCCATTTGAGCTAGTGTTAGAGAACTTTGTTAATATAAGGTATTTTACACAAAAGCACCTGAGGGAAAATCAACTGAATGGGCTACATGGGGTTTTGTGAAGTGATAATAAATCTCCTAATAGTTTATGTCAGCACTGTTTTGCCGTATCCTGTATAGCAACAGTATAACAATTAAAAAGTTAACAAAATACAGTTAAATTCTAGTTTCAAGCTTCTCTTATGCGAAGAGTTTGGAGGACACATATAGCCATAAACTCACTGTAGGAGAAAAAATTCTGTATCACACAGCATTAATAATTCATTAATAATTATTTCTTTCCCACAGCTGACATCTTCTTGAAGAAAGTAGCACTTTTTTTTAATACACAGTCTGGAAACTCACATGAGTAACAAATACTTCTCCACCTTAAAACTGTCAGATTTACTTGAAAATACGTTTTAATTACCATTAGCACTTCCAAGTTTAGTGCTGGCAACAGCCGGCTTGTTAATTCCAGCAGTACAGCATCTGAAGTCATGACCAATTTTCCTTCATGCTCTAATAAACTGGTTGATTAAATATAAGAAAGTTTGTTGCTGGAAGTGAAGCAAATGTAATTTGCTCACTGGAGGGAAATACAGTGTGGCCAGGGCCAAAATGTACATGTGCAAGATGGAGCAAAGTGATCAAGAAACAGGGGCAAAAGTGAGGCCCTGGAGACCTTGACTATTGTCTTGCCTCTGCCGCTAATTTGTCATTAACAAGAGATTTCAGCTTGCAGTGCTGTTTGCCTCTGCCACTTTTGATTGCTTGATGCATTTAAATGACAACTTCAAGCCAGGATGTGTCTTCTAATCCATTCCTGTTACACGCTGCCATAAAGTGATTGCAGTCTTGTTTAAAATAGTTACAAGCCTAATTGTTAGTAAATCGTAAACACTTAACTAAAGACATTTTGATTTAAAAATACTCAAAATCCTTTTTTTGCATATATTTAAACATTTTCTGTGGGGTATGATAGGTTCTCGGGTACATTCCAGCATTGTATTTGGATGAGAGGGTGGACTACTGCTGAAGCTAAATGAAGATCTGGAAGCAGACTAACAGCACTCATGGAAAAAAGCTAGACAATTAAGAAAAATCATTTAGCAAAATTATAGTGTAGTTGATACCACAAGTAAATAAGATTTTATTATTAGTGGTCTGCTTAGATTGCATTGGAAGTTCATATTGAAACTGTATTAGGGAAATTAAACCACAGACAGCTCTGCAGCTGTATAGTTGCTGTTGCCTCATATGGGAGAGAGAATGGCTGAATAACTGTTTTCTGTGTATTCATAAAACATCCTACATATTATGATATCCAAGAAAAAGTTACTAGTCAAACAGCATTATGAAGGCAAATTACAATTCTGTGTTCAGATATAGGTGAAACAATGAATTTTTTTCACCTTGGTCTTTCTCCATAGCTTTCATTACGATGCATGTACTACGAAAATGAGATCCAACCAGATGTGCTGTGCAGAAGCAGTTACTGGGAGCAATAAATTTGCTTCAGCCTCCTAAGTTTCTTGGACAAGTGCATGGTCAATGCTGGAGGCTGTAGGTGGTGGGAACGCTCAGATGCAAGCTTCACCATTACATGCCCAGAATAGATTTTTCTGTGGTTCTAAAGTCATCCAGATGTTGTCTTAATCTGTCTACAGTAGCTATATGTATCTCCTCATGTATCTATGCATATCTTAAAGATATATATACATATCCTATATAACTATATATATCATCATCTATAATAGTACAACAGCAAATTCAAAGACTTCATGCCCACCCCAACTGGATAAGCATCTCTTTAGGCTACAGGAAGAGGCCTCTTTTGGGTTATATGGTCATGTCAGGCCCTTTACCAGGATGTATCAATAGCTTGAGAGTGGAGGGACGGATTGGCCTCTTGGTAAAATATATAATGGCAACCAGTGTTTGTTACTTTGTAACAGCCACATTGTTACTTTATAATAGGAATTCCAGTTTTTAGCTGGGGATGCAAGCATGACTGCATATGTAAAATGAGAAGTGTGAGAATAAATATGACACAGAGCAAAAAGTAATTTTCATTATAATTATTTCATATATAACGTAAGATCTAGAAAGGTTAGGGAGTCTAGAATAAAGTGTCAATAGAGAAAACTGATGTGAAGATTAAACAATAGTTGATCCTTCTGTAAGAAGTAACTTTGACACCAGCCCCAGTTCCCTTGTTAAATATGTTAAATAACTTTTTCTTAACAAAGAAAAAGTTCACACATAAAATACTATGTGAATTTCATTACACTCAGAAAAATCTTTCATCAGCTGAAGACCTGAGGTTTTGGGATTGAGCTCCCTCTGGAAGGAAAGGGTGAAGTCCTCAGCTCTTCCATGGAGGGAACTGGGACTCTACAGTTTACTTAGTAATGGAAATGGTGAACAAATATTCTAATTTTGGAGACACAGGGCACTGAGGGTGCTAAGTTATATGGCTATGAAAACAACTGGACAAATATATAGAAGAAAAAATTGTCAAGGGCCATTAAATTCAAAAAACATCTTCTCTGGGCTTGAGAATTTACCAAGCAGCAAACTTGGTGAACTAGGGAAATATTTCTGGGGAAATCTCTCCATCCTCTGCATCTGTTGCTGGCCACATTTGGAGGATAGTGGCCTGATCCATGATGGTTGTTCCTCCATTGTTAACCACACAACCGTCCCCGCCAGAGCATTCCTATAACCAAAGTTTATTTGTTTATGCTCTTTCACCACATGAAGTTTTATGTCAGCTAACATTGCAGTTCTGGGCCTGTGCATCTGCTTGCTTTTTTTTTTCCAGAGTGGATGCTACCAGATTGTGACAGTACACCACGACTGCAACTTGTTGCATTGGCATTTCACAGATGACAGCAGCTGGTGACAGACTGACAGGTGAGAAGGGGAGAAAAGAAAAATCAAAGCTGACAAAATATATCTGTATGATCAAAGAGGGGCATTTTTAGCTGGCTAGGCAATTAAAAACAGGTAGATTCAGACAGCTTAGTAGGCCAGGTTAATTCAAGCATACCAAGGCCCTGGAGCTTGGTTGCCTTCTCTCCTAAAAGTAAACCACAGCCTACTTACAGGACTTAACATGCTCTCAATGAGATGCAGAAAAGAAAGAAGAGGGGGAAAAAACAGATAAATTTGCACAACTGCAGTCACCTGTACTGACAATGACTTGTGTCACTGGAAAGATCCAGCTCTAAGCTAAAAATGTCTTTACTAAAGTCCTGTTTTAATGACAATTTACCTTTAGCTCTGGAATGATTACGTACTGCCATTTAGAATTAGTAACTGAATTCTGTGGGTAAGGAAAAATAGTGATGGCTGCAGAAAACATCATCTTTTATCAGAAAATAAACCCTTTCTACAAACCACAGCAGTCGTCAGGGTACAAGTCTAAAGTCTGGCCAATTTTGTGTCTAAAACACCATCTAAGTAAGTAAAGAAAAATGGGCAACATTCCAGGCATAGCTGGTGATGAGTGACTTGGAATGACCCATGCTGAGAAATTATTTTATCTCAGAAATTCCAGGCTGAAAGCAGCTGCTGTGTTGGAGAGGCTGGAGGTCTCATCACACCTGGGCTCATGACAGCTGCCTTTGGTAGGTCCAGGCCCCTCAGAGACATTACCTCCAGGTATTGTGTGCATACCTTTGTTGCTCTCCCTCACTCTGTCTATCCCTGGCATGGCACCAGCCGTCTCTGAGGGACAGTGGCACTCAAATTTTGGCCTGCTTCTCTCTATCACTTCCATCAGAGCAGCTGAGCATACCATTGAAATGTGACTTGGGACAAAAGGAAGTCCCTTGTGTTTCTAGTATTTTAAATGTCAGGGTTAGAAAAAAGCTCACTAGACATGGTATAGATCTCTTTCTTCACAACAGGAGCAGAGTTTGTTCTGCACTTCCAAGAGCCACCTGGTCCCAGGTTCTGCACAAAAAGGTTAGAAACCCAGCAAGAGACATCAAAGGTAAACACTGAGTCTTACAAGATGTTTGAAAATGCCTTCTTTAAAGCCACTAGTTGCCAGTGACATTTACTACACTTTGTCTCTTTACTTCACTCTTGCATAATTTTGGCTTTGATTACGCCTCTGCAGAAAGAGAAATGATCTTTTGTTAAAGGCATTATAGACAATTTACAGTACCATATTAAAATATATTTTTGAGGCAGTTCATCAAGCAACAATTCATTTAGCAGTCTGGAAAAATTACAAGTAATTGGATCCTTAGTGTTGATTAGTAGCTGACATTCTGTCTAAAATTAATCCTCAGGATGATACAGGAGCTCTCAGCTGGGAATTTAGCTGCTTGAAATTTGAGTATTATTTGAACCTAAATTAAAGTGTTTTCACAAAAACTGAGAAACTAATACAATTGCATCTTCTTGTCAAGCCAAGGTGTTAGAAGTAATTCAGGTGCTTTGACTGCAGGCCAAATCAAAGCACTTTACAAAGGAATCATGCTGCATTAGTCACTGAACATGCATAGTGTTCAGCAACTTAAAGGTCAAATATATTCATGAGAACATGTAATCTTATGCATGTTTGGCAAATGAATATGAAGAAAGTATCTGTTAGAAGGGGATCGGAACACTGAAAAAAAACCCTGTGGCTCACATTTAGATGGGCAGCGTGGATGTTATTCCAGTGCCAGATTTCTGCAAAGTAGTTTCAAGAATGCTCATGAAAACTAAAGGGTATACTTCAGCCTTGAGAATTTAAATAGGTACTATGCTGCCATATGACAGAGCTGCTTTCAAAGCAAATACAGGGTTTTTGCTCTTCTGAAAGAACAGATGACAAAGAGGTTGGTATCTAGAAGCTGCCTCACCTAGGTCATCAGTAGCAGTCAATTGTATGGGACAAAAAGTAATTTTAATCTGTTAGCTTTTTGGTAGTTTATCTAAACCACAAATAATGTGTGCCTTAATTTCCCAAATAAACAGAAAATTTTATAGTAAGATCCTCATGATAAATTATACTTGTTCTTGTGTGGTATTGACAAGTCAAAATTTGATGCACCAGAAATGTGAATTATCCCTTTTCACAAGAACTGATCCTTTCATCTGAAGGGACTTTTCAGGAACTTGTGTATTGTGCAAACCTTCCTGAGATGTCAGAAAACCCAGACTGTAGCACTGCTGACCAAATGCCTTCTAAAAGCATTACAACTACTTAAATCAAGTACTTTTTACATTGTTAGAGCAGGTGAGGAAGAATTGCAACATAGGATATCACCCAAACCAGATGATAAATGCTGTATTTGTGATTTGTCTCCTAATAAAGGCTCCAGAACAAGCTCCCGCAGAAATTGCATGACAAGGTGTGACCAGACCTCAGTGAAGTTGTTAAAGTGTGTCTACATTTGTATTTTAGTTCAGAGCAATAGTGGAGTGAGTTCCCCAGCTGTCCCTGTTTACTGTGTGTTGGTGTGCATCACAGTGAGCTGTCAACATACAGAATCTGAATTTCTTTTGAATGAAGATCTGTTCCAGATGCCCACCTAAATATACCAATAATCTGCTTCTGACAATCTTAGTTGCTGACTTTCCTTTTGTTTAATTTAATTTCTCTCAGTTCTTCACACAGCCACATCTTATTCACCTCTTGGAGAAGTTTCAGGACTTCCTGTCTGGGTGTCCTACTTGAAAAGCACACAGGCAGTAAATAATTTTGTGCAAGAACTGGGGATGGAGCAATTTTTTATCAGTTCTTAGCAAGCCCTTGTCACTGCCATGGTACAGCAGCCATGTCAGTACTCATGTTGCCAGGTGGCCACATTACTACAAAAGCTAGGGTTAGGGGTTCCCATTGGAAAAAGCACACTTATTACATTGCTATTGACAGATTAAATGTGATTACAAGTATTACAACCAGAATACAGAGGAAAAAAAATCCTCTGATAGGATAAACCCAACACTTCTGCCTTTTACTTAGCAGTCATTTAGAAGGAGAAATGTTAATTGTGTGCCTCTGAGGAAGAGTTTTACTAATTCCTTGGTTTCACTTTTATTTTTACTTTACCCATGACAATGTGTCTTTAGTCATCCTAAAAAGTCCTTAATTTTTTCATGTTGTTTTCCCCATTATTTCCTGTAACTTTATTTTCTGATGGTCTATTTATAAATTTAATCAAACACAAATAAATAGTTACTGTAGATAATGCAGTTGAACCTCATCAAGAAACTGCAGGAAATAGTAGCATTGTAGTGCACTAGGGTGGAAAGACTTTCACTGCTGTTCTGTATAGCTGCTTTTCTGAAATCATTCTCATTATTCAAAAGTACATTTTAAAATATCATATCAATTTATTATATATGTGTTTATGTCACATTGGCAATTAACCTGTTTACATCTTTAAATTCAACCTTGTACTCAGACTAAGCTCTGCATTTAAATTAACCATCTTTAGGCCTCTCAGCAGCCATTCTGCTTGCTTTAATTCATAATACTTTACTCTGAAACTTCAGTAACACCTTATCCAAGAATTTTCAATTCTCTGAATTGTATCTAAAAAGCATAATACTTGTAAATTATTTTTTTTCTGGCTTTACAAAGTGATTTAATACACTGTATTTAACCTTCATGTAATACTTTGTGTATTTACCATATATTCACTTGATGAAAGCCTCAGATTTTAGTCATTTGGTGTAGATGTTCTGTAGAAAGTAGAAATAGTGTTCAACATTGTGTTATGTGGGTCAGGCACAAACGAAGAATATAAGGTCATATCGTGAGAGGGATAACACTTGCTGTAGGACAGAGCAACAGTTGTGGCCACTTATTCCCTGATGTTATGACCTTTGTCAGTGTTGTTTAACCTTTCCAGCAGATGATATAAGTATATTTACATCATCACTCCCTGTGACCTGCTTTCCTGTAAAGGCATGTCTGGCCAAAGGGGCATGCTTTGAGATGCTCTGGCCTGCTGGTTTCAAAGGTTTTGGAGTCTGTACCAAAGGCTATGTTGCAGATGCTTCACCTATGATGCTATTGTCCAGGCAGTCATGCAAAATATCATTTTATGCAGATAAATTTGCAGGAGGGAGGCCTACAGGACGCCTGCAATTGCTGAGATCAAAAGCCTGTCTAAAATGCGATCCAGGAAAGGATGCATGACTCTGCTAGCAGAGTCACACTAGGAACACGGTATAGCCACAGCACAGCCTGAAACTGGTGTGGTTCCAGTAAAGGCAGTGCCAACTGAATCAGGGCAGAGAGGCATGGAGATGCATTCATCATCTGTATGTGCAACATTTGCATTGTTAGTGACACAGAAGACTACTATGACTTGGTGGACTGACTGCAATATCTGTAATTCCCTGAGATTCAGCCTTTGAGGCACAAGTGACCACCGAATACTACCTCGTCCTTCAAGGGAAATAACTGCTAAGGGAAATAAAGGGTAAGACTGCTGAGTTACTGGTTGTCTTTCCTGACTCTGTGCAATTGAAGTCTCATTTGTGGTACTATTAGATTATTATTTTTTTTCCCCATTTCATGTAGGTTTTGGGGGTGTCAGGGTGTTCAACTTAAATATTAGAAGACAAATCTGAAGTATAGCTCTCAGTAAACAGTACAGGTGCATTAGTCATTCAAATTTATCAAAAATGACAGGGAGATGACAATCTTTTACAGAAGGTAAATATATGGTCAAGAGTGTCTGTAAATTAGCAGCCATTCATCTTTATTCTTCAGTGCACTGTGCTATGTTCTACATAAAATTAGACTTCCCTTTCAGAGACATCCAACCATTTGATTTACTTTATAAAATGGTTTCAAGGAGACAAAAATTACAAAGCTTTACTATATTTTTTTTTTCAATCAAGGGCAGAAAGCATTATTTTGGAGTTCATAATATCTATTTCATGTATACATATTGCTCTGGTTGGGTCTGACAAGAAAAGGTCTCTATAAATCAACAATAAAAGAGTGACATTTAGAAACTGCAAATCTGAAGGAGAAATATGTTGCTGTTCCATTAAGGACCAATACTAGCTGCCAACTCCTGCAAAACCTGGAAGATTGCCATTCCACACTCTTAGTGTCATACAAGCATTGAAACAACTTATACTGCTGCTAGAAAGATCACTGAAAGTGTCTCTTCTGTCTGTATTTAACTGTGTACAAGACCACCAAGACCTTAGGCACTAATTCCTTGAGACCCTTTAGAAATACAAAAGAGATATCGAAGGTAAAAACTGAAAGGAATGAACAAATCATATAGATGAAGCTTGCCCAAATAAATTAGGAAGTCCAATCCTGAACCAAGTGGCAAAATTTCCATAATGAAGAGGTTGATCGAGTCTTTACATTCACCTGCTTTCATCTGGCCTGGGAATAATTGTCCTTTTCAGTTAGCTGTGCATTCAAACTATGAAAGATACTTATGGCTTTGTCATGACGTAGTATTCTTCTCAATGTGAGCTATAGCCTTTGAGCATTTGGTAATTTCTGTTTCATTTTTATCATATTGGGCATCTCCTTTATGTAATGGACATGGAGAAACTTGTATTCTGCAATTATATAGATGGCTATGTAGAGTAAAGTTAAACAAGCAGCAAAATAATCTTTTGCTGCTCTCCCTCTCCCGTTTTCTGTTCCCTATGGTGCTTGAGAAAATTATTCAAAGCCAAATATTTCTTTGGGTTTTGCTGCTGATCAGACTGTTCCTATCTAAGGAATCCAAACTTGACAGCTGCCTTTGGTGCCATCCCTTCATTTGCTCTCTTGGCAATCTGTTCTGCCTTGTAATATCCTGTGGAAGAAAGAAGGAAGGAAACGAGGGATTACTCATGACTGTGGGCTAGAAAAGCAATAGCAATTGTGAAGTGCCTTTGCATGATCGATTTATTAGGCACTTCTGTTAGCAGTTTTAACTTGATTGAAAGTCTGCTTAGGTCAGGTTTTCTCCCAGACAGTTTTGTGAGACTCTTCTGAAGACAAAAAGGGTGCAGAGACATGATTCTGATTAGAGAGGAGCCCTTTCTTTCTTGACTGTGTTTCTTCCACCCTCCCTCAATCCTTACACTACAAAAGTGTGCTTTGAAAAATAATTGTACATTGAGGTTACAGAAATCTCTTATTCACCACATTTTCCTTCTCACTGGCACTGGCCAGAGTCTGATAATTCTGCTTAATGACAAATGCAGAGATTTTGATCCTAAAGCGAAATCAAAATAATATCTAGAGATATTCTAGATATATCTAGAGATATGTTTGGAGTACTGTGGGGGAGCAGCAAGAGGTGATCATTAGTGCTATCTGAGCGCTATTACTGGCATTGAAACCAGAGAATTCTGTTGGATATCCTATTCAGAATTCATAACAAAATAAAATAACTTAGCTCTTGCATATAGGAGGGAAGAAGGGGACGTGCCTTCTCTCACCATGTGATATTGATTGCGTACCGTCGGCTCCTGGTCCTAGCCTCACACTAACCACTCTGAGACCCATCAGTTTCCTGCGCTCCCCAGTGAAATCTTCTCCTTCGATTTTGGTGAAAAGATCCTTCTCATTTCTGGTTGTTCCTGATATAATTTATTCCATGCCATATTCTTCTCTGGCACTGGCATGAATGTTGCCAGGTTATTTCGTTGTCATCAGGAAACACAGTCAGTCTTATAAAATCTCAGACCAACATCCTATTTGCTATTTTTAGCACTGCTATAAAAGAAAAGCACAGAGGAGTTGGTGCTGTCACTTCTGTGAGATTCATGCATGGTCACCAGTTTAGCAACTTTATTTTTACCTACCCAGGGAATCACATGAAATCATGATCAAATCATTTTTGCTGCCTCTCTCTTATTTAGAATTGAGAGCTCTGTGCTGCAACAGATGTACAAGCAGGAGAGGAAAGAGGGAAGGACAGGTGTGTGCTAAAGGACACATCCTCATGGGCCATGCTTTATACATTACTTCTCATCCTCAGCTGTCCAGGTGCCCTTCCGCTTCATGATGCTGGGTGCAGATCTGCCCAAATGAAGTTCATTGTTAGAGGAACCATGCCAAATTTCCACTTTCATGGAGGCTGCCGTGGCTCTGTTTGGTACTCCGGCAAAATAAAGAACCCTTGAAGTGTGTGTGAATGTAAATGACACCCTTTAAGGCTCCTTTACACTGTGTAAAAGGGCTTATGTGTAAACATGAACCAGAGGTAGCTGTTTTCAAACAGATATGGTATAATCTGCAGTGATGGAAAGTGAAAACTCCTTCCACTGATTTTTATTGCCTAGATTCAGAGTAGTGGAAAAATGGATGATGAAGGTGAGTGGTTTTGTTTCTTTACTGCTTAATAATTTACAGAAAGATGTGTTTAGTGCGATTCAGGGAAGCTTCTTACTGATAATACTTCAGGCTACCTATCTTTCTGGCCTCCAGACCATCGTTTTACTAATGTGAGTTCAACAACTAAGGCTGTAGGCACAAATTCTGCTCAAAATGAAAGTGCTTCCTTTCCAGAATGAGAAGTTAAGCCAGACAGTGCTGCATAGGAGCCGTCTGATCACTGACCTGTGTAGCTTCTGGTATATGAACTCAGGACTCACTTTCCATCCCCAGCAGCAGCAGCACTCCCTCAGGCATTCCCAGAGTAACAGCCTAACACAACCTTTCTGTTTCTCTTAGGAGTAGCTACAACTCTCCAGCAGTGTGTCCTCAGCATCTTTCCCCTGGCTGGGATATTCAGCAGTTTGGTACTGTTGCACCTTATACACTTGGTATTTCCAAGCAGGTTTGTCTGTGTGCTGACCTTGGTAATGTTTCTGTGGGTGTCTCCGGCATGGTGCTGCTCCCCACCAGGGAGGGGCTGTCCTCATCCTTGTTCCTGGGGCTGCACTCATTTATGAGCCCATGGTTTTAGAAACATCTCTTATAACAGAGACTCTTTTCAACTCAGAGATTTTCTTTCTTCATTTTTGCTATAAAACTTTTATACCGTGGTGCATGGACATTGTTGCTATCATTGTTGTGTTGCTCCTGTGCGTGTTCTTCAGAGCATCTTTCCACTGAGGTATTTTGTGAAAACTGTCTGAGTTGTTAGTGTGACTGTTCCGGTTCAGTGATAAATCACACACTTTCTGGGACAGAAAGATCCTGTTTTAAAATGTCTCTCTAGGAGATTTCTTTTTATCCATATTAAGTAGCTGTGGATAGCATTTACCTTGTCCCTGGCTCAAAGACAGCTAACTTCTGTCAGCTTTTTTGTTTAACTATTTCACTTTGGTTTGGATGGATCCTAACTTTGCTTCCTCAGAGTTCACTTCTTAATGTCCTCTTGCAGTATTCTGTTGTTCCTAGCTATGTGCATGGAAATAAAATTCCAAATAAAAGTAATCTGGGCTCCAGCTGATGCATTTTCAGATCATTCTGAAAGCTCCATCTCTGCAGATTTTCTTCTAAAACCTCTCTGTATCCTTGCCAAATTAGCTTCCTTTGCAATGTCTTTACAGGCTTTATCTGTCACTAAGTCCTTCTGCTTATCTGGCTCAGCAGTTCCGACCTCAAAATACTGTACTGTACTTCTCATCCATAAGCTCTACCTACAAAACCAGTCAAACATATAGCACCTTGCCTGGTAAACTAAATAGCTGTACAAACTGAAAATGGGTTTACACCTATGCAATTAAACTGAATGCTTTTTAGCTCACCCTGTATCCCTGACAGAACTAGGTTTGAGGCAAACATTTGGAAGCAGTGTGGTAATTCAGGAGATGTAAAATTCCATTTCCCAAGTAAATCCACATCCCACCAGCTCCTTAATTCCTAAATTGCTTTTGAGGACTGGCTTGAAGTCTCCCAAGCCATCTGTTGGACATCTCCACTAGACCCTATGCGCATTATTGTCTAGAGATCCCAAGATGTTTCAGAGACTGTGGAGGGAAAAAGCTTATACACTGTGGTCTTTATCTTGGCTGATGTAGGAGGCCAAATGCAGGAAGGCCCTGTTTGAAAGTAAACAGCCTTTCTGGGTGAGCAGAACTAGTGATGTCTGTCCATGGGAAAAGCAGCTCTTCTTTACTCTTTCAGACCTTCATCATTTCACTGGTCATATTAACAACAGTGTATGCAACTTTTTTATTCCTTCAGTTTAATTGTTGAAATACATACTTATTCCACATGGAGATTCATGAGATCATTGCCTTTTTATTTATCTCATCAAATGGATCCAAAGGTATTCAGTTACATAGTGAAATAAGGCTTTTTGTGTGGCTGATTCCCACTTTTCAGCCGTGACATCTTGAGGAGTGTAATCTTCTAATCGAGGATGACAGGCATCCAGCAGAATTATCTAATTAATTTATGATTTTCTTTGAATGGGTAATTTCTGCTGATTGATCTCCATTGGTATCCACAGGCATCTGGTGAAACATAGGTAGTTGCCACTTTTTTGTTTTACTTGTCATGAAAACATCTTCATTTGGCTACTTTCCCAGTCACAGGAAGGAAGCTGGATATAGGGAGGTACATGTAAATTTTCTAGTTTGTCCTGGGAGGAAACAAAATGTCCCTCCTGCCACCAGCCTGGTTTTTAAATTCTATACCATTTTCCACCTAAATGACTGCAGTAAGTTCAGGGCAGTACACCTAATCCAAAACCAAACATAACTTTGTCTACTAATACATCTACTCACATGTCTCCTCACATAATAAGGTTAGCTTGCTCCCACTGATCCGAGTTATTTTATTTAGCTGATCCTCTCACCTATTAGCTGCTGAATATTCTGCCTGGCATTTTGATTCCCTAACACTGAATCAGTAAAGAAAGGGGGAGGCAAAATTAAGGGAGGAGGGACAGATTTTCAGCTGCATCAATGCTCTTAAAGACAGCAGTAAGTAACCCTCCTGATGTGAGTTCTGGGTGGCTTTCGTGCCCTCTGGTTTAGGGGGTCCAGAACAGCTGAACTGAGAGAGAAATCCAAGGGTGTTTCTGAAGGACACTGGCTTTCTGCATCGTCCTGCCCTTCTGTCAGCCCAGAAGTGGTAGAGAGTCAGTTCTGGGCTGCAGCTGCAAAGCACCCTAAATTAGACACTAAATAAAGGAGAAGGTGGCTGGTGATGCCAGCACTCCGCACTCTGTGCTGGGAGAGTCACTGGAAGAGCCCAGTCTCTGCAAAAGTGACATCCTGGAAGGTTACACTGGGAGCCCTTATATACAGGGAAGCTCTTCCTTCATGAAGACTAATACGAAATTTCCTTCCTCCATGGCTAGAATTTAAAGAAACTCATGTATATATATAAATTAATTAGGCTGTTTTCACGGACACCCCCTTGTCGCGGGGAAAGAGCTTGCATGCCCTTGTGAGGTTGTGAGCTATGCTGATGGTGGCATATGCCTCTGGTAGGGTCTCCCAT
>JANHGB010065353.1:13047-30456 GCA_026283785.1 Coracopsis vasa | reverse complement strand
TCATTTAATTTCAGATGGTTTATTTATTAGAAAGGTTTCAGTAGCTACCACCAACAAATGTATTTGGTTTCTACAAAGCTTACATTTTTTTGTATAAGCGCTATTTACACTGTATACAAAGATGCAGAGAGCTTGTAACATGCATGAAGCTAAATAGCCTGAACCTATAGCTCCCACTAGGTGTCTTAGCCAAACTGCATTCCTAGATGCCTTGTAAAAGATCATACTGTTAAATGGAAAAGGGTTTTTGTCTGTTTGATTAGAGAATAACATCGCATTCACTGACATGTTCCTTGTTCTGTATTTCAGTTTCAGTTACTCACTTCTGCTTTTTCTTCTGTTCCAGATGCCGGTCCCACTCCAAATCCAGAACGTCATTCACATCCTGAACAGCAAACTTCACGTACTGGTGCAAGCGTCGAATTTCCTACCATGCAAAACAAAGTCAGCTTTTCATTCACTTCAGAAATCTCAGTTTCAGATGAAGAAGTTGAAGACTCTTTAAGCTCAGCCAGCCCAAGCCATGCAGCACTTTCCCATATTTCTGCCTGGAAAGTTTTATCAGCACAACAGAACCCAACATGATGAAAATCCACTTATCAATGACTGGAGTACTCGCAGGACATTTTATTCAAGCTCTCAGCTGGAAATAATACTTTCCATAATGTTTTCAAAACGTTGCCAGGTCCTTGCAGAAAGGGTTTTACAAACATCAGGCATTATAGAAAACAAACCTTCTTTCAAATCTCATTCCCAGAACATGATTCATTTGCTCCCATTTTACAGTGTTGAAACTTCCAACAATTATAGGTGATCAAAGCTTTGCAGGCTATTCACATGGCTCTAGGATACCAGCATTCACAGACCATGATTCACGAAAATACTCACAAACACTCATAACTCCCACATTAAGGCAAGGAACTAACTTGATTTTTATAGGTAGGAAAGAAAAAAGGGCACAGAAAAAGTAAAGTGACTTATCCATGACCACAGAGTTGCACAACTCAGCCAGAGACCTCTGGCTACAAGCCCTGCTCCCTAAACAAAACCAGTGTTCAGTCTTATTATTGTCATTCCTCCAGCCTGTCATGGCATGAACATGTCTTCAACTCTGAGCTCGTACAGTGGAAATGGAAACTGCAGTTGGTTTCAGCTCATCTCAACAGAATGCTTGCTGAAATACAACGATGAAGCAGCCAAGTAACACAGCTTGGGAAAAATTCCACTGCAACTGTTCTCAAGATACAGCATGAAATTCTAATGTGACATACTCAAGCTGTAACCAAATCCAGTCCTGCTGTGGGCTGTTACATATTACCAAGCACAGGTCTTCTCTCTCCAGCAACTAGGAGTGTTATATAGTAGCCACTCTCAGAATAGCAGATCAATATGGCTGGACATCAGAAAAGCCTCAGGATCACTGAAAATCAATACATGAAGTTAACTAAGTGAGCTTTTATCACCCAGGAGAATGGGGATGTAGACTGAACAAAGTTTAAGAGTGAGACTAGAGGCATCTTTCTCATACACTTTCCAAGAGTTGACCTGACAGCTCTCTCCATACATTCCAATCCACTTCCACTTGTCTCTCACTGTTATTCTTTCCTCATGATCCTCTCTCTAGATCAGTAAAACACTAATTTAAAGATTGTCACCTCATTGAAGTCATGAACATAAGCATACTGGACATCAAAGCAGGCATACAGTAAAGACTGAGAATCACTCTGCAGAAACCAGGTGAAGATTAGAGATCAGGCCTAAAAGAAATTACTTCATATTGGCTGATTTCTAGTAACTGTGTGCAAGCTCTTGATACCTACTGTAATAAAGATGACATTCAATTATGTTTTCAGCCTGCTAGTCAAAGATCTTTTATACACTGGTAAGTTCCCCTCAAAACCAAGTATCATCTGTAGGGCACATTCACTCTATTCTGCTTAGGGTTAAATAGCCCTTTCATCATGAGCTGCAAGAGTGCTTCACCCCTAGTTTCTTTCATGCCTTTGAAAGCCTCTTTATGTACTGCTGGTTATTTGCCTTTGTGCCCCAGCTTTTAGAATATCATTTAGCTTTATGTTCTGCCACCCATGAAATTAACCACACAATTCTGTAAGTCACAATAAATCATCACATTGTTCCATAAGGCACTTGCTGAAGATAAAAATAATTCTAAGAACTCTTCTACAAAGTGTTGGGAAAAAAAAATACTCTTTTAAGTGAAATCCCTGAGCAAACACTACAGGCTGAGAAGGAACAGGATGTCAAGAGTCACATTCTAAGCTTAGAATAGACTTGGATTTCAGGTGAACTACTGCTTTTCAGCAGTTTTGAGTCATCACTGCAAACGGCAACAACAAAGAGGAACTTCAAGAGAGGATTTTCAGCATATCTTGCAAACTCATGGAAAACAAAGCTCATCACACTTTTACCAGACTATGTTGAAACAGCAAATATCTACAGCAGAACAAAACTGCTGGGCACTTACACAAGCCTCGGTTTTATTTCATTTCACACTCTAGATTAGAAGTTGGCTGACACACTTCATACCTGAAGCTGTGCTTCACTCTTGGGATCCAAAGGTTTCTTATAGAGCAAGTGTAGATACCCCGAGCTATGATTCCGTTTGTTCTGCTCTCTAGCCTCTTCTACCCCTGCAAATCCCTCCAGCAAGGTTGTCTTCAGAATACTAATATCTCCATGAAGTGACTGCAAGTAGAACAGATGGAAGAAGGTTCAAAGTAACTATTTTTAAGTGCCATCTCTAGCACAGGGGCTTCTGCAAGAGTCTGCCTGAAAGCACAAAAGCAGATGTTACCCCCACATTAAAGCAGCACAGTCAGATGTTCCATCTAAATCACTTTAGCTCTAGCAGGTTAAATAGGAACATCAGGAGAGGAACAGTCACTGCTGAGGAGCTACACAGTTTGAAGATACTCTGCTCACCTCTGTTGTCTCTTTAATTTCCAAGAGGAAAGTGTGAAGATCATCTGACTCAGTTCGCAACATCTTCATTTCCTCTGGAGTACCAACTTGGAAACAGACTTTGGAAGTCCGGGCCTTCAGTTCCTCCATTTCCTTTTGAAAATGTGCAATCTACAAAGGCAAGAGGAAGAAAGTGCAACCACTGAAACATAGCAGGGACTAGAACAAATGTCACAGCCCTTGGACATCACACAGTAAACACTGGTCGCTTTGCAGCCAAAGCAAGAAATTCTTCTTGAGCATTAACAGGGAAAAGACTTCATTTTTCCAGCACAGTGGCTGAAATTAAAGATGACTGAACAGGACACACAAACAGCAATTACAAACCAGGCTGATTATCTTGGGAAAAATTACCATTCTGATTCCTAAACTACTGACAGACACCATCAGATCACAGGCAAACTGGCGTGTCTGTGGTCTTACAGCTTCCAAAATGAAGAGAACTGGTTGGAAATCTCACCTCCTCTCTGATTCCTGCTATGACAGGGTCTGAATCCTTCCACTGGTGGGCCTGTTTATCTAAAGCGGTGCTGGGGACTGCTGATTTGCCCTAAAAAAGAAAAAAAACCCACACAAACAAAAACCACAATATTAGGGATATATCCTTAGAAACAGGGAGCTCAGAATATCAAGACACCTGCTGATAGAAACTCCATTCAGACTAGTTTCACAGACTAAGACTGGTATGTCCACATTTGAAGTACAGCCATAGGCTACCTGGGGATACATGGCTAAAGCTTTTTGAAAGCAAAGGAAGTCTTTGTGGGCTGCTCTGTATTACTGCTTTGCTTTTAATATCCAGCAAATTTGGTGTCTCTCTTAATGCCCAGTCAGGGCATCTCTTGACTGCTTATTAGCTAGGAAAGCTGTGAAACCTCATTTCCATACCAACAGGAAGAATTAGTTCCTATAACTGTGATTAGGGCAATATACACCAAACACAGCTCCCAAAGACATGCATAAAACATGGATTTAGTCCCACAGATTTGCTATTATTTTAATGTCTAAAGCTAGCTAATTCTTTGACCTAAGGACAGTCATTCAGTTTCTACGTGATTCACAGGACATATAAAACACTCAGCCTCTAAAGAGTCCACTCAAGTTCTCATTACCTGAGTAGAGCTTGGCTTTGCTGCAGAAGGGGCGATTTTTGCTGTCTTCTGTACTGAAGAAGTGGAAAGCATATTTTGAGCGGGACGTGACACTGGAATTTAAAGAGGAACAGTAAATTATGAACTTATACAAAGCTTGAGAAAAAAAGGCTGCCATCACACAAAACTATAATAGCCACTGTCAAATCCAAAAGCAACAGTAGTATGGCCCCAGTGCAAGAACACACCTTCCTTAGGTACTGTTTTACTCTCATCCAACTTCCCTGCTAACAGGAACAACTGTCACTCTCCGGCACGTGGCTCTAACATTCCTGAAGGACCCTCAATATGGTCACAGGATCATTGGAGATTGAATATTATTCTGTTAACAAACAAGTGTGATCTAATTTAAACTCATTTCTGATCAAGATGCAAGATAAGGCACTGATTTTTGTGACTGCTCAGAAACATTCATAATCAGAGTTGCATTACAGATCACTGCAAGTGCCAGAAAGTGCAGCAGGAAAACCAAGGAAGAAGCCAAACAAAGCTCATTATGTCCTAAAACTTTCAGAACATTGCTTATAGCGCATTACTCCCAACAACACACATCATAATCCTACCTGCAGCAGGCACAGGTGTCGAAGCCTTCAGTGGTGTGGTGGGAGAAGCTGCAAGGGGGGTGGACTGGGTCAGAGGAGCTCCAGAACCAGTTTTTGAAGTGGTTGAGAATGAAAACATTGGGGAAGTGCACTGACCACTGCTGCTAGTGGGAGAAGAGGTGTCTACAGCAGTGAACCTGCAACGAAAAGCAGAACATCTTTCAGCTCTGAACTGGTCCTGGCTGCTTCCCTTCATCCAAAATGAAGCACTAGGTTCTAATGAATTGGCATCCTCTGGGATGAGCAAAAACACAAGCTCCAGATACAGTATTACAAGTGTAGCTTCTGGTAACATCAGGAAGGAGCCATTCAGGATCATTTCTGAATATGTGGTACCACAAAGGCTGCTACCATAGACCCACCCAGTGAGCAAAAGTAAAATGCCACAAAAAGTACCCTCCTGCTTCAAAATGCACCTCATAGTTTTGCACCAAAGCACCAATTATAGCAAATCTGAGCTGCCTTTAGTGTCATCTGTGCAGCAAGGCTCAAAGAAACTCTGCAAAATACGAATTCCTATTCATCTGCAAACTCAGCTCCTCAAGGCAGCCAATTTAAATATTCAGCCAATTCACAAGCGTATCATTTGCTTTATACACAAAATATAAAATTCAAAAAGCCATGAAGAGCCACCATCAGATCCTGGTGTAGTTAAGATTTTTCTAATTAAAAAAATAATCCTTTGAAGCATCAGGAATTTCTTGCGATGCATTTACATGGAAATTTCTCTCCCTAGAAAGCAGATCCAATTAGTAAAGCTGTGTTTTAAACCATTCTTTCTAAAAACAGAGAGCAAGTCTCAGGAGCTGGAGGGAAGAGTGGGTATATGATCTGAGAACACTCATCACCCAAATTCATTCTGCATAGTCTGTAATCAAGATTAGTTTTCTGTCAGTTGGCATGAACAAGCTTTGAAGTTTTCAGATCCTATGGTCAGTGATCAAGCATCAACTGAAGAACAAAACCAGGTCTGGCACCTTCTCTACTGACCACAGGAGTGGAAATCAGCCAGCTATGGGTACAGTTTCCTCTCAGCTCTTTAGGTTAGGGGTAAGGAACCTTCAACAAACACTCAAAAGAAGCATGTGCTATCACCACCACACTAAACCAGTCCCAGACATAAAGGATTTCAAAGCCCAGTGTTCTCCAGGAGTCTTTAACCATAATTTGCATCAAACTAAGGCATGGAATTACTGTTTGATGCCTGAAAAAATAGGTCTCTGGCAATTTGGCAAATGATCAGTCTAATTTTTGGCATTATCCCTTGACTATTATTTTGCCCATGAACATAACCTCTATCACTGTGAGCACTGAGGGTTTTCACAGCCCTATGACTTGCATAAAGAGAGGTTTCCTCAGTGCTTCCTTGGGAGCATGGGAAACAGCTGTGAGGCAAAAAGCCAGAAACCATCTTCAGAACTACCATATACTCCATGTCTGGAGCAATTTAACAAATATGCAGCCACTGCATTAACTACTGCAAATATTTACTTCTCAGTGAGGTTCACTTTGACTGAAGAAGCTGAAGAGGCAAAAGAGGTCTTCTGTGCAACAGGTGGTGTGGAGGGAGGTGGCCCCGGTGAGCTCTCTGCAGCTGGTTTGAAGTTCATGGATCCAAACGAAAAGGAGGTGGCAGTAGTTGTAGTGGTGGCTACAGAAGGAGCAGGGGTCACGGATGACTTAGGAGAAACAGAGGAGAAAGAGAATGTTGCTGCTCCAGTCACACTGGGAGTCAGGGCTTGCTTAGAGGCTTCAGTGGCAAACGGGTAAGGTGGAGGATCACTGCCTGTAGAGCCAGGCATCTTCACAGTTGAAGGCATGAAGGAAAATGCAGCTGCTCCACCCGCTGCAGGAGCCTGACTTGAGGCAGGTGCAGTAGGAGCAGCCCCTGGTGTTGTGTCAGGCTTTGAAGAAGTTGGAGGAGTGGTTGGAGTTGTGGCAGTACTTCCTGCAGAAAGACAAATGAGAAAGGAAGAGACTCATCTGGCTGCATTGACTAATGGCAGAAGGCATTGTAAGGCCAAATGCTATCTGATGGGGACAGCTCAGCACTACACCTTGCTAGCTGGACAGACAGTACAGTGAGGAAGAGAAATGGCAGAGCCAGGCTTCCAGTCCCCAAACCCAATAAGTGATACAGAAACTGCACAAAGTCCAACTCAAAATCAATACTACTGCCTGCCTAGATTAATGTTTTCTGGAATTTCCTGTGAAAAGGCTTCACCTTTCTCCATTGATTTTGATGACGATCCTGCCACCTCATATAAAATAGGCTGTTTGCACACAAGTCAGCCAGTGCTGCAGAGAGGCAGGCTGCCAAACAAAAGCATTCTGTCTGAGGAAGGAGAAGCAAATTTGAGCTTAGGGAAGAAAATGGTCAGTTTGCAATTACTACTGCATGCATGCAGACAAGCAAAACAATCAGCTTATCTGCCTAACCCAGCATAGGAAACGGCCTACTTCACAGCGCATAAAGCAGCACATATATAACTCAGATAAAACTACTACTCTTCACCTTCTAACAGAATTTTCAGTGCTGCATAAAACCTGTTGTTTAAATAAGCTTTTGCTGCAGCCAAACACTTCAGTTTATACCGTGGCTTCCTATAGCAAAACATGTAGAGGACAACCATCACCCCTCCGCAACATAAAGATCATGCTCAGTGCTTGATCCTTGTCCCCAAGCAGAGCCTGCAGCCACTGCTGCAGTTCCAGTCATACACCCCAAAGCTGGGCAAAGCACCTCTTAGAATTGCTTTGGCCCTGTTCTCCAAAGATTGATTGCAGAACAGAGTCTATGAGCACAGTCTGCAAAGTACTCGACATCCTGAATAAAGAACAGGAGTAGGTAATTTCACATTGATTCACAGAAAAGTCCTGGGAGCACAAAACACCCAAGAACTGCTCCCCATTACCATTATAAAGAATGAAATATATTTTCTGTGATCACATACATGTCTTTCTACCAAACTTACAGATGAACATGACAAAGATCTACAAAGACAAGTGCTTTCCTAACCCACCGAAGCACTTACCTGCTGACTTTGGAACTCTCTCCCCTACTAACATCAATGGCTCCGGGGTCACAATCAGTGATCTAACCCCCGGGTTTTGATTGATCATGTAGAATGGGCAGAGCACACCATCCGTAGAGAGCAGGATCAGAACTGGAGCTGGAGGAAGGGTCTTCTCATCACCTGCCAGAGATCACACATATAAGTCCTGCAGCCCCACTTTCCTGTTCTGTTCCTACTGGCACCTTCAGGTGATTTGCTGAGCACCTTATTTCTTACGTATGTCCTTTCTTGCTTTCACTTGCATCTTTGTTCCCTTGCTTCTCTGTGAATGCCCAATTCTCTTTTTCCCTTCTTTATTCCTTCCTATTCCTGACTTCATGATTCATAAATTCACAGATGAAGGGTTATTTTGACAATCAAATGCCATCTCCTGAATGACAAAGCCAAACTTTCACCCATGAAATCCCATGCCAAGCTTTTTCATATCTTGAAGCACCTTTTTCTTGACCTGTACGCTGCTCCCTCCTTCAATCCTCTCTGCCCTTCAGCAATCCCCACATTCCACTGGGTCCAGTCACATCATTAACATTCATATACATAAAGTACAGAGAGACTCACAGCTTTTTAACTTTAAAGAAAGCCAACATCAAGCAACCATCCTGATGATCTGAACCTCCGATATAAAATATTTGTGTTTCGTGCAGCTGCAGTTTTGAGCCTAAGAATCTGCTTCAGTTCAAACAGTCCCAGCATAAAGGCCCCAAATCACCTCCTATATTTCTATAAATAAATAAATAAATAATACCTGTAATATTATATAGAATATATTACAGATATTGTAATACAGAAATAAAAAAAATCTGTAATGGTTTAACTGTGCTAAATTAAACAAAAGACCCCAACAAACCCAGCATGCAGGAAAAATCTGCTATAATCAGAGTGCTTTGTTAGGCAGTGCAGTGGTTGGCCATGTTTCTCTCCCTATTGCCTCCTCAGGAAAAGCATGCTAGGGAAGGCCAGTTTCCACACGGGAACAAGCTCCAGGACAAATGAGGTTTCTTTGCAATCCAAACTTGCAGTGAAGTGCAAAGCCAATTAATGTGTATCCAAAAACTGAGCTGACTTCACTCTGAGAACACAGACAATGTGTTAGCAAAAAGCTTCTTCAAAAACCTTTCTAAAAACTGCTAGTGCAGCACAACCTGGGCTTTAAAATATCTGTCCTGACAGGTTCCTTAATCCAATAGCTGTACAGATTAATTTGGCAGATTAATGTACAATTTGGCATTCAAGTACAAAAGTTGACCTCAATTCCCTACTGTGGGTTTTCATTCAGGTAAAGTTCTCAGTTAACTGGCACCCTCCTGTGCTCTTTAGGAACTCCTGACTGCAGTACCTTCCACTCTGCCTGAAGGCATTTCTATTTCAACCTGTTTCTAGGTTTCAAGGGAGAGTTTTCAGAATTCACTAAGGTACAACACAATGGCTCAGATGTATCTCCAGCTTCAATCTCTGACAAAGGTGCTTTGAAGAGCCTTCAGACAGCACAGAGGTTACAGCAACGATGCAACTGACTAGATGTAGAGCACAGCAGGGTTCAGTCAGTACAGGTTCTGTGCTTTAATGCAGAGTGAAAACCTATGGATCCACCTCAACGATCTTTGCTTTTTCTGGCTTTGAAACTAACCCACTTTTCCTTTAGATCAGTGCAAATGTACTTCATACAAAATGGTTCTGCAAAATGACAGGAGCTACAAGAATAAAGGAAACCTCACAGGCAGTCTGAAATCACTGGTGCTAGAGTATGACTCCTTTAAACCCACTATTACCCCAGCTCTGTGAAACATAGACATAACTCAGGTGCTTTGTTTGCTGTATCTGAAAGCTTTGAAGAACTGTATTTAACACTTTACCATTTGAATCCTTACACAGAATTAAGCCCGCATGCTGTGGGTTTGCTATAAAAAGGCAGGATGTACGTCGGTCTCCCTTTCAGAACAATCTCCCAAAACCCAGATCTCCAGGCTGCCCCTCAAAAATATCTCATATATTGCTATTGTTGGATTATTCCACAAGAAAGACTAACAAGACTTACTGATCACGATAGGCATGTTACTGGTGTAGTCTACAGCAACACCAACGGGCAGAGTGTCATCGCTCTTATCTGTCACAGGAAGTTCTGCTCTGCTGGAGTCCTCCAAAACCCATGATTCCCAGTTCTGCAAAAAATAAAGATTATTATTTTGCCTGCTGCTTTCCTGTGATCAGCCTTCTTCAGAACTTCAGCCCGATACAGCTGAAAAACAAGACTACAAAAAAGCTACAGAGCAACTACTTACATTTGTCAGATTAACAAATGCCAGAAGTATCAGGGCCCTTCACAGATTCCTGTGTGACTTCTCACACATCATTGCACACCAGAGTTAAGGTCAGACAGTTTTAGTGTTTAACTTGAATTGATGAACTCACATGAATCACTTCATTATAGTGAGCCTGACCAAATTTTGAGAATGCCAAGTGAATCATGAAAACCAGACTTCTGATACTTGGTTCACAACATACTGCTTCTCTTTAGCCTTTCTCTTTTGTGCCACTCTGATCTCTTGTTCAACTAAGAATTATGTTTATCTTGAGACTCAGTACAACTCAGATGTATAAAGAAAGTTTTTTCTGGTTTTGTTCCTAAAAAATATACCATTTCATTGTACTTCAGGGCTTATATAGGTTATACTTGCATAGATTTTCAAGAAGGAGGAGGTGCATAGGCACAAATGCAACAGGAATAAAAAATATTACCTGATCCCCTTGCCTGGCAAGAATGCTGACTTCTGTGGAAGCTGCTGAAGCTGCCAGAACCAGATCCCTGTAAGCACAGACACAAACAGGTCAAGACCAATAAGGCCCCCAGTTCCACATTATAATCTACACAAATTAAAAACTAGCAATAGGGTTATAAAACTATAAAACTGACTTTTCTTCCTAAGATGAAAACATCTTTGGATGTTTTTAACTTCCTCCTTAGGGAAACATGACTGGCTACATCACTATAGAACATTTATTTGTTTTGATGGGGCTTTGGGGTTTTTTTTATTTAAAGCTAATCACCAGGGGCTGAATTCCTTTGCCTTCCAATGATTTGACACTTCATCATCATAAGTAATGATGGTTCAAGTTAAGTAGTTGAAAAGTTAGGGACAGCTTCTTCACACACAGTTAAGCAAGACAAAAGGTTGTGCTTCAACCAACATATAGCAAGATAACACCAGACAAATGAGTATGTTGGCACTGAGAAAACATATAGGAGAAATTAGCTGTACTTTAACAAAGCATTTACAAGATAATTTACAAGATAATAGTTTCAATTTCTCTCACACTCAGGTATTACGTACTTTACAAAAAGGAGGAATATAACATACAGAGAAACACTGACCACTCAGACATGAGAAACAGGAGAAAGACTTTGCCATGATTCCTGCCACTTACCATTCCTCAACATAGTTGAGGAAGTAATGATGCTGTCTCTCTGTGCAGCTCCCATAGCAAGGCTCCATGAAATTCACAAACTTCTCTGGTCGCTTCTCTTCTTTTTTATGTAAAGCAAACATTGATAATTTACCTTCCCACACAGAAATCAAGTAATCTCCATAAATAAGACTGCATCAGGGTATACCAATAATTGCTACATACTTCAACAGAGAACAGGCATCATGAGACCACTTAAAGAACAAAGCAAACAAACCAAAACCCTCCTTCCAAAAGGAACAATAAAGAGGCTACCAGGGAATTTAAATTTCACAACCCCCACCTCCCCAGCAACAAATAACCTTATACCAAGGAAAAGCATATCATCAGGCCTAAAAATCTCCTTAACCTAAGTGATGCAGAGTCCTCATATGTGTTTTTTGTGAGTGTGTGCCTCTTATTTTGTTTAGGTTTTCTTCCTACCTGTTTACTTCAGATAACAGAAGTCTTCCTGTCATAATTTGATCTCAGCAGAGAATAAGTTACTGATTGATACTCAAGTGGATACTATTACATCCACTCAATCCCCCCAACCCCAAAACCATAATCTGCAGTAGTACCAAACTCAAAATCTACATAATACTAATGTGACTAATAAAAGCAACTTGCCATTGTAATAAGTCAAGAACAAGCAACAAACACTAACACTACTGTTTTAGTGACTTTCTGGCACTTACAGGCAATATGGCTATGACCACTTCTGGAGGTGTTTCCAGTGTCCCATCAGCTGCTGCATACACAATAGTAAAGACATATGTGCCAATCCACAGCACATCCAACACTGGAAGAGAAGGAAGTAAATACCTCAGCCAGAAATACTTCAGAATGGTACTTCCTTGTACCTTGATTTTAACTCTGCACAGCACAGAAAAGTAAATGACAAAACAAACAAACAAGGAATCACTACCAAGATCAAGAATTTCAATGATCTGTCTGGAGAATATCAATCTTATTAGGGGAAAAAAAAAACCCATTCCCATTTAATCCCAGAAATTTCAAACAAAGAATGTATTTGATTTGCTTGTTTCTATCACAGGCCAGACACTGCCAGTGTTTCCAAACATGGCTGATGTTTTGGTACATCCATGTGAAGTGTTTCTGCTTTTCTAAACTTATTGCTTTGACATCTTATTGAAGAGACATGATGGGACGAAACTCACAGGAGACACGAGAATGGGATTTATATCCAGAAATCTCCCTGCTAAACGGAGGTTGCTTGTGACAGTATTGTCTATCACTCCAGTGAGCAAAAAATAGCTTTTAATATGCATATTTAAAGCATTCCAGAAATAGGCAAGCACTTTGGCTAACTGGTAATTTTTCTACACAATCCAGAGCTAAAACATATAATTATTTTTTCCAAATATTTAAAACTCCCACTGCAATTACATAAGCAGTGCAGTACACAGCTGCTAGAACTAAACCCAACATGAGGCTGAATGAGTAGAAATATTTGAAAAGAGAAGACAAGTTAAAGCTGTACCTTTAACAGGATTGTCTGAGTCATAAAAAGGAGGACAAGGGATCACTTTCTTCTCCTGCAGATTCTGCAAATGAAACCATGCTTAAATACAAAGAATAAGCCAACAAAGCCAAATGCAAGTTTCACAGAAAGCCCAGAGAACTGGTTTTGAGCACCCAGTCTTTAACATTCACTTTGTGCCACTCTGAAATCATGACTTTTCAGTGTAAGGTGCAAACCTTAAACTAAACCCAGCATTGGTCTAAGACACTTTAATTAGTGAATCACTTGAGCAGCTTCACATGGTTCATATCATGTGCCACCTGATCAAATCCTGTAGCTTGTGATGCAAGGAAAATAAAGCATGTTACAAACTAATGGACAAAAGGCCTTACTATCAACCATACTTACAGGCAGATATTGCACCACGGTGCCATTTTGTCTCCCTACAGCCAGCTGTTTTCCCTTTGGGCTCCAACACACTAAGCAAACAAGAAAATTTCATTAGCTCTAAGGAACTGGAGAGTTACAAGGCCTCAAAAAAGCAGGACCAATAAATTAAACCCACAATTTTTTCCCCTGGAAAAAATCATTAATCTGAATTAAACAGTCACAGAGAAAGCAAGACTACACAGATCAAAACCCAACACATGATGACCCTTATCACATGCTTCCTCGGAAATGAGTTGAGCCTGAGACAGCACAAACTAAAGGTGGGCACACTTGACTAATCCACAAGGTGCAGCTCCTCCTAATCAAATGGGAAAGAGCAGTTACATTGCAACATATTTTCTGAGTCTCAGGAAGTTTAAATCCTTCCTTTTGTGAAGGATTTTTCGTTAAGAAACCTCCTCCTGAGACAGCTTGATTCTTTTTCCATCTACCAGTCTGCTTCTCCTCTTCAGTGTCAGACACTCTGTATGCTATCAGAGGCTGCACTCACCAGATGTAACAGCTACAGTGAAAGGCAGTGTGGCATACACTTTCACAGAGTCTGTGACCTGCAGGACAGAGATGCTGCCATCAGACAGGCAGATGGCTACCATGGCAGGACTAGCTGGGTTCCACTTCAGGTCATTGACCACTGCTGTGCTTCCCGAGTCCTTGGCCAGTTTGTGATAAGCAAATGCACGTTTCTGCTGTTTTGCCTTTTAGGAAAGAAAAATACATGAGACAGTCAAAGTTGAGCACAAAGCCAAGTTCTCCCAAAGTCATAACTCAAAACCATTTTGATCTTCCTATAAATTAATGACTGATGAAAAAATAAGAAGCAGATTTTGAGTTTACTGAGCAATTCCTTTATAAGATATATCACAGAGACAGAAAATCCCACCCAAGCTATGCCTCTCCTCTTGCTGTATTCTGAAAACCAAAAACAAACCCCAAAACTCAACCCACTTTCCGTACACTTTACCTGGTTTAAGAACGTGCGGACATCAAAAAAGGCAATGAAGGAACCGATCTCGCTGGACATCATACAGACAGACAGCGTGAGATTATCACAGCTTAAAGCCAGGTGCTGCACTGGAAACTTCATAGGAACTGAAGTACTCTGAACATTCTCCACTTAAACACAAAAGGAGATAAAATGAAGGTGACAAATTTCAATAGCAAGAAGTCTTCATGAAAAACAACACCATTAGAATAAGCTCATGCAAAAATCACCAGTCCCATTAACAGCAGCCATCAAAGTTAATGTCTAGAAAAACTAAGTGAAAGCAAACCCCTTGATCTCCACCAACACAGTCTCAAGAGTTGCCAAAAAAGAAGAGAAAATTCCACTTTTCTTCCTAAGTTGGAGGAAAAATAAGTGGACAGATTTTTGGGTTTACTTATGCATGCACATGAATACCTCAGATGGTACAGTTACTAAGGACAATGAAAATCATTTTGCACTTTGGTGTATTTAGAACTTAGGTGGTGGAACAGTGATTGCTTCCTCTCTTAGAGGACAATCATGTAGCCAGGGCAGGTAACTCAGGGTGAGAACTTTGCCCCTCCACTCACTCACATCCCTGATGTGTGCACAAGTTCATGATTCAAAGACTGGCCACCAAGGCAGCATGTGGCTACAGGGAAAAAGGCAACCTCATTGTACAGCACTGAGCACAGATGACCAAACCTGAACGACACTTGGACAGGAGATAGCATGGAGCATCCTGGTAACATGTTCCCAACAACTGCACTTCACCTCAGCTAGAGATACAGCAAATATTGCTCCTGCCTTCTCACACAAGAAAACGTGGCAATTTCAAGTAGACTAAAGAGCATGACAAGGGCTGCAACAGAAGCCAAGAGCTCCATATCATAGAAAACCACATAAAGCTGTCTCTGCAAAGACCATGAGACCTACGTGCACCTTACCAATTTTATTGGGATCCTCTCCCAGCTGGTTTTGCATGAGGAGATTTCTAGTGTGAAAGATCTGCAGGCTGGTTCCTCCACCAGCAAAGACCAGCCCATATTTGTTAGACACCGCAAGGAGACTGGAGCGCTCTTTGGGAAGATCATCAGGAGCATCGAAGATGCGGACCTTCTTCAGTGCTCTGAACTGAAAATCCTGTGGCAAGAGAGTTGGGAAGTAGTTGTACATATGCTGGTGAAGAGGAATAGTTTACTTCAGTTTCTCTAAGACAGCAAGCTGAAAATCCTCTCCACAAGAGCTGCCAAACCTGCCAAGGCCGAGTCCATACCCACACTGTCACTGGTCATCCCATCCCATTTTCTGCCTTATCTAAGAAAGACAGAAATCACACCACATTTTTCCATTTGCTGAACCTCTCTTCTACCCACTGCCTATCTTCATAAAACCTGCTGGAGCTGAATACATCTGCCTCCTCAAAAACATACCAAAACTAGCCAATGGGTACAGAAGAAAAAAGAAAGAGAAGGGAACAAAGCAGAAACACATCATGATTGAACAAAAACACACATCCTCTTAGATACATCTTTGTTTGCTAGTGTAATTTATAACACATTGAACAGACATGGTAATTCCTACCACCCATCCCAGTAATTACTTTGTATAATGTTATTTTTTGCATTAGTTTCTCCCATAATTTACACTGCCACTTTGCAAGAGGGAGAAGAGATAAAAACCTCCCAAAACACAAACTGACTTAAGAAACCTCAGCTGCACTATTATCATGCAAAACCTGAGGTTCTCCTTAGGAATGGGCCTCTCTTCCCAAGGTGCCAGCTGCCGAACAGAGCACTGGGTCTAACGCCTGTAACTCAAATCAAGCATTTGAACTGTATTTCCACATTACTGCTAAAGCACTGAGTAAGAACATTCCTTCAGCCTGAGGAGGCTGCAGGAACTCATAAACTCCACGAAACAAACAGCCCAACTCCCCTGTTTGTGCAGGTGCCTGAGCAGAAAACAGCTACACAAGAACCCATGGGGGCTTCAGGAATCTGCAGCCCCATGTCCCGGCTCCTACATTCCGGTAAACACAGCAACGGGAGAGGCCGGCACGACCCTGCGAGACTCCAGTTTACACCGTCCCACAGCAGACAGCCACATGCGCTGCTTCCAAAAGCAGATTCCCAGCACAAGGCGTGCTGACAGCAGCATTCAGCACATCACTCCCAAAACAAGGCTCCTCCAACCCTCACATCCCGCCTCTCCCGTCCCCAAACATCACCAGCACCCTCCCCAACAACGGCCACACCGGCTCTTCCCTCTTCCACCCCACACCCTACCGAAAAGCCTCCACAAACCCCGCAGGGGCGCCTCAAAGGGCCGCGCCATGACCCGAGCCAACACCACGCACCCCTATGTACCCCCCAACTTACCACCCTTCACAGCGCAGGCCGCGCTCTCCCCAAGCCCCATTCCCCTCATGGCTCACACCGGCCCCAAGCCAAACCCGCTCCCCGCCGCTCACCTTCATCTCCCGCTCGGGGATCACGTCCATGTCGTCCCCCATGGCCCGCGGTCCCCGCCGCCCTGCCACATCCGGGAATCCCCCGCCGCTGCGCTCACTTCCGCTTCCGGGCGGGCCGCGCTACGCAGCGATCTCTGTGCTCCGCGGTCCTCCAGCAGGCCCCGCCTTGGCCCTACTACCGCAGCCGGGAATAGGAGGGTGAACGCGGGCGGGAGTTCGCTCTCATGGCGGGGCTTAATAAACGCTGGTTTCCAGCCCCGGAGGCCCAAAGGGGCCGACCCCCAAGGGATGGGGCTGCCGGCATGGCGGGGGCTGCTCCACCGTGTCCCATAGCGAGGGGCTCCGGTGCTTTCTGCATCGCTATTGTTGGAGCTCCAAGCAGATCCCGCTCCCTTTAGCGCGGGCTGCGGTGGGAGCACACGGTGCGGGGGTCGGGGGTGGTCCCTGTGCACCACCAGGGGTGGGTGAGCTGGGAAGCTATGAACAGATTCAGTTTGTGCCCCAGGACCCACAAAGGCAGTGTGGGCTTTAAAGAGGCTTTACCCTGCTTCCTCCTGCCCCAGGTTCAGGACATTTAGCCCCCCACTCAGTGCCAGTGCATCACCTTAGCATTTAGCCCTATGGAGACAAGGACACGTCGAGAAGGGCTGTTCCCATCTCCATCGGGTTGTGCTTCTCTTCTCCACGACCACAGAGACACAAGGCAGTGATGGCTTTGGGCATGACCTGAACTGTGGCAAACCACAACCCCATTTCCCTTGTGGGATATGCTCCCTTTATTGT
>JANHGB010065353.1:0-12640 GCA_026283785.1 Coracopsis vasa | reverse complement strand
GCAGGTGCAGCCCCAGAGGCTGACAGGCAGCAGAAAGCAGACACAGGCTCTGATCTAAGGGCAGTGCTGTCCTTTTGAGGAACACATAGGAAAAGCATACACAGTTATCCCCACAGGAAGCCTGGTCTCCATTTGGGTAGCTCACATCAGACAAGAACCTCAGGCAATTGCTTCAAGAGCAGAGAGGATGAAACAATACTAACCCAAAACCTCTTTCAAGAGGAGCACTGCAAGTGTCGGCTCGTGATAAACAAGTTATTCCTTCAACAAGCACCCCCACCTGCTCCCTTCAGTAAATCAAGGAAAGGCAGCTTTTAGCAGGCAGCCTCTGCATTTCATAACACAAACTCCACAGCACTCAGTTATTACAGATAAAGATCAGACCAAGACAGCCCAAACCTATCTCTAGGATCTATTTAAGGGTTTATATTAACAGACTTGGAAACCAGCAGACTTAATCTGCAACCAATCATACAGACCAAGCTTCAGAGGAGCTAAACTAAATACACTGACACACAGCGTAGCTTCAGAAGATTTATTTTCAGTCCTTAAAGTAGACTGGTGCTGCTTTTGCTCATCATTTTCCTCTCCCGTTACAGCTTTGGTTTTCACGCAAACAGTAGCAAGAATGTTGGTTTTCATTTCCAAGTGCAGCCTTTGGCAGGAACCATCGCCCAGCGGAGTCAATCATCAGCGTTTCCTTTCAAAAAATTATTTATTAAACCATGATTTTTTTAAAAAAAAGTTAAAAGCTGCCAAGAAAATGTAAGAAAAGAGGAGGGAAAGGGCAAAGAGGAAACATCTGGATTCCAGAAAGTGAGTATAGAGCAAGAATCACCGCAGTAGCCACAGTGTGGGGAGCACAGGCCCAGCTACATCTGGATGCCAGCTCATAGCCCACACTTACACCCATTCTGATTCTGCAGACTTGAGGGCTTGTCCCTCAAGGAAATGGACCTCATAGTGCAAGGGACCACACTGAAAGACACACAGGGGGACAGAGCATCTGTATGAGGACAGACCTCACTGCAGCTGCTCTGGTGGGGCTCACAGTTCAATCACCCACCTTCCTTTCACCTGAAGGTTTAATTACCCCTTGGCCACCTGAAGGGCTGCAAAGGCGGAACAGCAGGCTTGTTTCTGCACTCGATGAATGGGACAGATAACCTGCTGAGAGGTTATGCTCCTGATTGGATCCAAGCAGAGATTTATCAGGAAGGGGGCCCCTCCGGTAGCTTTTACCCTCATTGCTTGCAGTGGCAAGTGGACCCACTGAGATCTGACTGCAGGATGAACCCAAGGAGTGGACAGAAGCTGTCCCTGCAGTCAGCCATGCCCACCTCTGAGGTTAAAGGCCCTGCAGGCACACCTCCGTGTCCATGCACCTTCCAGCATTCACCTAGCATCAGATAGGCCACAGAGGTGTGAGCCCGACTTGTGTTTTGGTGAGGTCAGGAAGGGAAGAACTAGTCCAAAGTCAGGAAGTGTAGGACAGAGAAGGGAAGGCACTTATTTCTTTGCACCCATGAAACTGCTGTCAAGGGCTTTGGCCAGAGAAATGCTCAATGCCTGGCTGCAAGGCCAAGGTCAGGACAAGCACAGCTCTGAATCCCTACACTGGGAGGAAAGTAGCTCCTCATCTGGGAAATGCAGGAAGGTCAGAGGAAAGAGTAAGATCACAGGATTATGGGGTTTTTTTGGTCTCACATTATACTTGATGCTACAGCTTCTGTCTAACAAAACACATTCCTAAGGGATGCAGCAGAAAGACACGAACTGGGGGTCTCCAGCTTCCCTTGCTGTTCCTCTAAGGCAGGTTAGTCGAAAACTAGGACTGTCCATAGGAAAGAGTAACAAAGCACAGGTAACCTCTGTTACAGACCAGCAAAGCAAACAGTGCCCATTGTCCAGCCTGTCCTCTTCAAGGCAGGCTGGCTATGTCTCTCTCTGGAGGCGGACCAGACGGTTTTGGGTTGCCTTCATTGGCTTTTCCTTCAAACATCATCACCCTGCAAACCAGAACAGATAATACGAACATAAAACCAAAACGCTGGTGTATCTTTACCCATTCCTGGGGGTGGGATTATGTTCTCTGCTGAAAAATAGCATCTGCCTCCTATGCAAAGGAGGAATCGACAATTAACAGAGGAGGGAAAGCCAACAGAGGGCAGTGCCGCCAGGCTGGGGGGAGCTTTGCTTTCCTAGCAGCTCCCAGGAGTGGGTTCCTAAAGCCCCTGCTGGTTTTCCTCTCAAAGCCCAGGGGATTTGCACGTTTTAGACAGCCACACTCGACACACACTCCTTGCCAAGCGCTCCTGACACTTAAAAGCAACTACTACCCCTGGCCCACCTTGTACACAGCAGAACATTCAAAAGCCAACAGCAAGCGAGCAACAGGCAGGGAAGAGGGCAGAGACAAAGAGCAAGGCACTGGCTAGAAGAATCTCAAGCATTTTGCAAGCACTCGCGCTGTCTTCCTCCCTGAGGACTGCAGCCACGCTGGGAATGCCAGCTGCCACGCTGGATCAAAGGACTGCACTGCTCCTGCCACGAGTTTTACATTTCTGCTCCTGCTTTAAAGAGTCCAACAGACAATGGGGCGTCTGTTTAGCAGGAGAAGGGACCCATCTGTGAATGCTGCTGAAGCTGGGAGGAAAGATGGGAGAGACGAGACAGGCTCAGCCTGCTTTGGTGGGGAAAGGAAGGAAGAGGAGGGGTGTCAGAAGTCTGCGTGTGCTTGGAAGAGGAGCATCCCAACATACAGACACAGTGCACTCTGTGGGGAGAAGAGAGACCCATGGCCAACAAGCATGCACTGGCTTAAAAGGACCACATGAGAGGTGGGCACAAGGTCCTTCCTCCCAACCTGCCCTGAAAGCTGGCTGTGTTTCTAAAGCTGCCTTCAGAAAGGGGTGAGGAGGAAGGAGAGGAGCAGCTCCTATTCATGGTGGCTACAGATACAAAAGCAGGGCCAGCTTTTGTGGCTGTGAAAGGAAAAGCCAGGCTTCAATGGGGTGGAGATGGAGCCAAGCAAGTGTTTGGAAGCCATTTGTTACAGCAGGACTTTCAGAGCCCTGTTGAGAGGGCAGAGGGGGCCATGGGAGGCTGATGCTGGCAGCCTGTACTGCAGGAAACCTCCCCCAGCACAAGCCAGCTGTTTCGAGCATGTGTCGCATCTCCATCTCTTGCCCATGTCTCCACAATCGGGCAGGGAGGGAGCATCCTGTGGGAAACAGGAGCCAGCACTGCTGCTGTTGGCAGGACCGTCACTCACCACTCAAGTCCTGCCACCATTCACAGGGAAGCCTGTGTCCCCAAAGCCAGCAGGAGCCACAGGGCAGGGACGGGAAGAAGCCCTGCAGTGCTGAGTGCCTGCACGCCCTCAGGAGAGGAGAATGGCTCTGCATGGAGCCTGTGGGAGGAAGCCTGTGCTAACATACAGCAGGCAGCTCTGCTGCAAGTGCTCGCCACTGCTCAGTCTCGCCATGAGCTTGCACACCCTCATGTCGCTCTGCGAACTCCCCCTTCACAAGGATTCTTGTCTGCCCTCCAGGAGCACCAAGCAAGCACAGCTCCACCTCCACCAGGCAGAACAACGTCTGCTTCCCCACTCCCCCAAGGGACACTCACAGTTTGAGCACAGCAGAGCGTTTCCCAAGCATCACGTTGACGAAGTCCTGGTAGGAGATGGTCTCGCTAACCCCTCCGGTCACCTCCGAGATCATCTTCTTCAGTTCCAGGTGGGTCTTTGGAGCCCCCAGCTTCTCCATCATTCTTTTGACAGACATCAAGTCTGCAAGCGCAAAGCGATTGGTGCTGTTAAGAGGTGACTACACCAAGCACAGACCAACCCTATGGACATAGCAATGAATTCCCACCTCCCCTGCACGCTCCAGGGCTGACAGCATGAAGCTGCTGCTGAAAGCCAAGAGAAGCCTTCCAGTACAGTTTACTGCCCAGTACAGAGCATCACTTCCCATTTGTGCAGCTTAAGATGAAAGCAACACAGAGGAGGAACAAGTCTCCAAGCGCTTCATAGACACGTGAGGACACTGCTCTCCAGCTCAGAGCATGGTGCCAAGAATCACAACGATGGGGAGGAGGGAAGCAACGCTGGGGTTAAAGCCGGAGACAAACAGGCTGTGGGGAGCAGGTGCCCATCACCCCAGGCCATTTCCTTCCATTGCACTGAGAGCTGTGGCCCCTTCCCTCCAGGAAGCAGCAGCTCAGCCCTGAGTCAGCCCCCCTCCAGCTCCACACTGGCTCTACTTCAGCTTGAGGACTGATGGAGGAGGGGAACAAGGCAGCAGCCTCCTGGAAGGGCACAGCATGCGAGCGACTGCACTTCAGTGTCAGCTCCAGGCCAGATCTTTACATAACTGGTGCTTTTTGGGCCCAAACCAGGGCTGCTCAGAGGAGCCAGACTCACGCCCAAGTCCCTGCTTCCCTCCGCTCCCCTCCCAGCAAAGCAAAGAGCTTCTGGGTCTTAAGCACTTCTGCCTCAAGCCAGGCAAAGTGTCCAAGCCCTGCAGCTTCCCAGCTCTGGAAATGCTGAGGGTTGAGAGGATGAGCTCAGTGGAGAAAAAGGGAGAAGTTAAAAACTTCTAAAGGGCATTTAGATCAGAGAGTGGAAGAGCTAAGCAGAAACTCGGGATGAGGGCTGAGAGGAGCTTAGATCTTGAAGCAGGTGAGGAGAGACTGATAGGCAGAGGCTGGAGAGCCAAGGAAGCCCCTGGCTGGCAATGAAGATCCAAGCAAGGCTGGACACAGGGAAAAGAACACTGGTTTTCCTCCTCAGCAACACAAGCACATTAGGAAGCAGTAGGTATAACAGCAGACACCAGCTCAGTGAACAGTTACACTTCCAGCCCAGCATCCCTGAGTCACTCACCAATCTCGCCTTGGTTGTTCAGGTCAAACTCCATGTACTTCTCTGGAAGAGACACAGAAGCAAGTTAGCAGGACACTAGAGCAGGGGGTGTGCAGGGCTTTGGGGCACTGCCTGCTTAGAGCAATGAAATAAAAGGTTTGGGGATAAGACTGATATCAGTTTAGAGAATGAGACCATCTCCAGACCTGATTTTATCACACATCTCAATTCCAGAGCTCTAGAGTTAAGTGCTCTTTAATTGTGGCTGCTTTCCATTTGCGCTGAAGGAAAACACTGGCACGAGAACAAGGTATCAGCTAGCCACGAACAGCATTAAAAGGTTGCCAGCCGGAAAAACAAAGCTCTGGAACAGCCTCCCAGAAGGAGCAGCAAGGAAAACAACACCCTGAGCACTCTCAAGATGAATCTTGATCGGATTAGGAGGGAGATTAAATGACACAGCTGCCTGCAATAGCAAGGGTCAGACTCTACAGTCCTCCCAACGCTGTGCTGCACTCCCAGAGCAGCACCTTACAGGAGGGATATTCAAGGACCACATCAAGAGGGCAAAGCCAAGAACACACCTAGGAGCAGTTACACTGGAGCAGGTTGTTTGCCCTTCCAGCCTTTTGTCAAACATTGCTGAATCAGGCAACTCCAGCATCCTCAGAGAAAGGCAGAGCCTGCTCAGGAAGGTCTGGTTTAGCTTCGCAGGACAAAACACAGAGCACCAAAATCCTGATTTTTCAACTCGAATCCATCCTGTGCTGCTTCTGACCTTTGGAGTGGCACACCTGCACTTCCTACCTCCCCTCTCCCATGCTAGCTGTTCCCCGTTTAGACTTTAAGCTCTTCAGGCAAGGATTTGTCTGTCTTATAGCTCCCAGCGCCGCAGGGGGCCCCCCATCATCTCACTTCTGCTAAGTGAGAGGAGCAAGCTGCCTGCTGCCACCACCCATCCACGCTGAGCTGCAGAGATCGCTGCCCTGCAGTTAGCACTCCCCACAACAGCCTCAGAGGGCTCAAATTAAGCAAGACCTCCCCAGCTGCTCCTTTCCCCCAAGGGAAAAGGACTTTTTGCCTCTGCTCCAGGGGCACCAGCAAGCAGATGAGCGTGAACAGAGAAGTGGCAGGGTGATTTAAGGAGCTAAAGGCAAGAGTGGGTATTTCACACATCAGAGCCTTCCTGTGACCTGTGCTTCTGAAGGGAAAGTGCTGGGTTAACTGGAGTGATGGGCAGCTACAGGCAGGAGGCAGAGGAATGGCTTTGCATGTCTTCACCTGGGTCTTAACTGGAAGGACTACTGCTGTCATGAGCTGACCAGGACAGACCCTACAGGAATACCACATACAAAACCAAGCTGTTTATGCTTCAGGCAGGGATAAAGGTCTCCCTTCAATAACGGAGCAACCAATCCTAGATGAAATTGGGGCTGTCACACACATGCTTAGGGGCCAAAGCAATGCTTGATGTGCAACTGGCTCTCCCCACACTCTGCCGCACCATAGTGCCCTTGTGTACATGCCCTGCCACCTCCCTGGGTAGGGGTCAGGCTGGGGACACAAACCCTGCTCTGCCATGTCTGTGCTCAGCACACGTTTTCTTTCCTTCTCAGCTGACACTCAGCCAAAAGCAGAGAGAACAGAGGCAGCCTCACATCATTGTGCTCCGAGCCTCGGCTCACATCTTTCCCTCCCATCCCAGATGCGGGGATTTAGTGAGATAAAACCACGCCTGGTCCCTCCCCTCACAAATGCATTTACAGAAGCAGAGTACAGGGGCTCCCCAGGCCCGGCTGGGGAGGACAGAGGAGAAGAAACATTCCCCCCATCATCACACAATGAGCCGATTGTTGGGAGAGCCGGAGGAGGCATTGGAGAGCAGGACAGGCCACGGAGGCAAGCTCACGAGGCAGCGGGGGGAGATGCCAAAGGCTCTCATTACAGGGAATTCTGCGCCTCTGACCTCCAGTTGCAATGTTTGAAGAGCCCCAATTGTGATGGGGAAAATAATGCAGGGCTGCAGCCAAAAGCCAAAGCCATACAAAAAGCAACAGAGAAAGAAGAGGGAGCACAGGAGGCTCCTCTGTGCCCAGCAGAGTAAGGGATCACAAAACCCCAGCCGGCTCCTTCCATGCTGGATTGCAAAGCCAAAATTCAAAGGGAAATAACAAACAATGCCTGCAATGGAAGCAAGGTCAGGTTCTATTTGGTTAGAGCCAGGTTGAGGACAAGCCTTAAGGGCAGTGTGACGCAGAAGGCATGTTTTCTCAACCGCCTTCAGCCACTGCTTGGAAAGAAAGTGGATGCACCCAGAACAGCCCTGCCAATTCCTGCCCTGTAACCGCTTTGGGGACCAGATCCAGAGGACCCCAAGTTTTTAAGCTCTATCCCAGTAAATGGCCAAAACCTAAGCCCCAGATCTGCTGAGCCCCTGTAGGTAGGCTTTGGCCAGGATTAGACACACATTACTGCTGTTTCCTTGTGTACCAGGGGGGCTCAGGAGGCTCTAAATCACACTGAAGAAACTTTTGGGGAGAGAAAGTCCCCAACTCCTTCAGGAAGCAGCTGAGACCTTTCCTCTGTGGGAAGAAGTCCTCCTACTCACTGAGAGAAGGTGGACTGCATCATCCATTATAGCAGCTAGCTTGTGTAGGTAACCAGACAGAAACCATCCTCCTTTGCTGCTCCCTGGGGTTTTGCCCACGCAGCAGGTTCTGCAGTAACAGCAGCCGCCAGGCACGATGTCTGCAGGGTGACATGTCCCTGCCCTGCAAGTCAGGGAAGCACAAAGGCTCCTGTGGGAAAAACACCTCTCCAGGGAGTTTCACTGCATCCCACAAGCAAGGGGGAGGCATCCGTGCCAGCTCAGTCACTTGGATTTGGCAGGGAACCTCAGGCTGGTAAGATCCAGACACAGAGGAAAGTAATCTGTTCACAGCAAACAGGCTGAAAGGACAAGGAAAGCCTCCAGTTCTCACCTTTGAATGCTGCCAACTTCTCCTCCAGATCTTCTTCATCGCTGAACTTTGGGTCACAGAGAAATTCCTGAAACAGAATAATATCCCCAAGGTTAAAGATGCAGAGGGAAACGTGCAAATGCAGCATTACCCATCAGACCTATGCAATTCCCAGAGAGCCACATCTGGGCAACTGTGCCAGGAAGCTTGAAAATGGGTTGAATCCCTCCACACCTTGTCATTAACATTCCAGTGCAAGGGGAATGCCTCTGGTGTCTCAGATTCCCCACCAACTGGACTGGATCCCATGTGCCTTTGGAATAAATGCATGAAGCCCTTTTTTTGCTCACCCAAGGTTTCAGCTCTTCACTTCCCTGCTTAAGCATGCACAGCACAGGGATCAAGCCCCTATTCCCAGCAAGGACTCCTAGTCCTTGCAAAAAGCACTCTGATCTCTGATTTCAAAGTTGTTGGGTAAACTCTGAGGGCTGGCAAATAGAACCAGCAGTGTTTGCAGAACACCATGCACCCAGAGGGGACCCGTATCTTGGGGTAAGGAATAGGCTCTCGCTCCAGACTCTCTATCCATGTCCCCCAGTACCCTGCTCAGGCTGTAGAGGAAATCCTGGGTCACTTCTGGTTGCTCGTCCGCAGACCCAGCTCAAACCCCTTCAGGTACCCAAAAGAACAGACCACAGCTTGCCCAGCCAGCTCCACCACCAACCATGTCCTGCCATCAACACCATTATGCGAGCAGCAGGGTCTTGCTCCTGCCTCTACCCTCCCACACCACCCAGCTCCAGCACAGCCCAATGACTGATGTGTGCTCAGCAGCAACACCACATTCTTCAGTGCAGAAATCATTAACATCTGCACAGCTTGAGCATGGCCTGTCCAGGATAAAACCCCTCCAGGGGTTAGAGTGGAGAGAGGGCTGAGGCTGTTCCCTACTCTGGGCATGTGTTCCTCACCACTGCTCTCCATTCTCACAAGGAAGGCAGGAATGGGTCACCAAGAATCTAGGATCTCTGGCACCGGTTGTGGGGCAGCATCACTTGTGATTAATGAAACCACTACCCCAAAGGAGCCCCATGTGCAGGCTCCAGGGCATCAGGACTGCGTGAAGTCCACATGGGCATCAGTAACCACATGCCCTGCAGAGCACATTCTCCTTTCTTCCCGGAGGAGCTATTCCCACATGCAATGTGCTGAGCCAGCTCCAGCAGCACTGCAGACCCAAGCTGATGCCTGGTCCCTACTGCCACAGCCTGCCCCAAGTCCTTCACACTTGATCACTGCCTGCCTCCCCAACTCTACAGCACATCCCTAGGCCCCTCCAGCCCACACTTGCTCCCTCCTTCCTTGCTGGGACAGCCCAGATCTACCCAGGGAATCCAAATGCCTTTATGGCCAGTTTACCACTGCTTTGGCAAGTCTTTTACCTGCAGCTGAGCTAAGATTTTATAGGAAGTCCCCTAGGACAGAAGTGACTGCCATCCCTTTCTCCCAACCATGCCCACTAAACCAGTGTGACACAGACTTCCCTTTTCACCATGGACACCAGCTCAAATAGAGAACTGTGGTGGAAAGCAAAGTTTCCAGTTCCTTCTTTCACTCTCCTGTGTCAACTCAATTTCATTTATCTGTTATTTTCTACCCAGGGGTATCATTTGCCAGCCCAACACAAAAGGCCCAATTCAGCTTCGAGACCTGGGCTCAGCCAGCAAAAGAAGTCACCAAAGAGCAGAGTAGTGTTACCCACTATTGCCACTGAATAGGCTCTGTATTAGGAACTTGCAAACATCACTGAGAACCTAAATAGGGCTAGAGCATCCCCTGGGCACCAGGTCACAGCTTCATTCCTGCTCTGCAGGAGCAGCAAACAGCTTCCACCTACCAGCAGGATGGGATGTGAGAGCAAAACCCTGTGTTTCCATGGGAGCAAGGAGCAGCACAGCAAAGACTGAAGGGAATGCTACATCCATACACAATGGGTAGAGGGACCAACAGCCCCTGCCAACATGGTACCAGAGCAGGATGGGTGACACCGTGCACATACCCAGGACCCAGTCCCCTTGCACTTCAACTGGAAGGAACTGGACAGCCCACCTGTGTCACAACTTTGCTCTAGAGCAAAGGAAACAACAGGGGAGCGTATTTCAAAGGCAGTCCTCCCTCCACATTGTATGCAAGCCCGGCTGTGACTGCGATAAGGCAAACATTCACAATAGCACACAGGAATCCAGTCCCCAGGGCCAGTGACTCAGACTCAGCCCAAAGTGGCTGAAGTTCCTCCTAGAGCCCTTTGCAAAAGCTCCCATTTTAAGGGGCATGTTCTATTAATAAGAACTGCTTAATAAGCCTCAGCCTTTCCCGTGCTCCTGCCCTCAACAGCCTTTCCTTGGGCACAGAGACTTCTCTAAGCCAATAAATTCAGACACGCAAGTCCCAGCTACCTGCAAGACAACCTGAGCCAAGCCAGATCCTTCTTTGCTCCCCAAAAACGTGGCTCCAAGCATCACGCCAAGTGCTCACTGGGCTGTTTGTGCTTGATGCCAGCCTCCCTGCCTGCTGGGGCTGGGAAGGGGCAAAGGGATGCTCGTGCCTGCCTGGGTGGGAGAAGCAGGTACCTGCTCTCCATCAGGATGAACTCTTTCCCCACAGCCCAGCGCATTAGAAGGTAAAACTAGGTTGGAACTAATCTGTGCTGGATTAAACTTGCCACCTTGATGCACAAGGCCAACTGATGTGATTGCTGCTCCCCAGGAAGAGGGGAATGGCCAAGAGGGAATCCCAGAGGAGTGTTTTGGGCTGGAAAAGAGAATTCAATACTAGGACTCAGCTGTCCTTCAGCAGCACATGTGTACTCTGGATGCTGCCTGCCAAAGGCCCTTATCCCAGCAAGAGCTCTGGAGTACAAACCAGCCAGGAAAACAGGGCTGGGAGGGAGTCAAGTGTTAGGATGAGACAATGAGATTAAGCCTGATAGGAATTTGGCCTGATAGGTGTTATTAGGAGCACTTTACTGGTTGCAGCCCTGGGGCTCTTCAGGGATTGGGAAACCCCCTCCCTGGTTCCAGCCACATATCAGCCCAGGTTTAAGTGCCAGCTCTGTGTCCAAGGAAGGTGCGAGCCGCTTTGCATCCTGCTTACAGCAAACTCCCCACACAGAGCTGGCCGAGCACAAAGCATGGGGTTTGCTGCCCATAGCCACTACAGCACAAACAGCTTCTCAGGGTCTATAGGCAGCTGCTATCTACAGCTTGATTTCTAGCTGCTCAAATCCCTGCTCCTAGCATTGAGCCAACACACAGGGCAGCAAGGACACAAGCAAGCAGCTCCCAGCTCCGTCAGTGGGAAGTTATGTAGCTTGTTTCATTTGTGTCGTCCAAACCTCACCCAGAGAAAAAGCCTGCCAGAAGTGATGGGAAAAGAGAGGAGCCTGTTCCCTGTGTGGAAGGGAGAGCCCTCAACCCTGGGGCACAGCAGTGGCACATCAGCAGTGTCCTGGGAAGCTGTGCTTCCCAAACTCAGTCCTTGTGCTCCTGCCAGCTGAGGGATCATGTACTTACCCTGCATCCAAGCGATGCTGGAGGGCGGCTCTGAAGCAGCAGAGGCTGCAGCAATAGGTACAGCACGCTCCCTTCCTCCCCAACCCAAGGGTCAACCCCACTTTGGCCATGGGGGATGCATCAGACCCACTTATGCACCTCCTTGGCGCAGGGTTTTGTGCCTGCCTTCCCACAGCAGGGTTCAAAGGCTCCTTTTTAGCCAAGTGCTCTTATTCTACACTTTACGCTGCAGCACTTTTCCCACTCGTATTCCGCAGCACCTCCTGGTTTCTATTGACGCAATTCCCCCTCCAGTGACCTCCATAAACTTCACCTCCACTGTCTCACCCCTGCCTGGAGGAACACACTGGCACTTTTCACAGCCCACTCAACACAAGAGCAAGGCAAGCCCACTGCCTCTTCCAGGCTCTCATCTTGTGCAGTGATCTGATTTCTCCACCTGTAACACTGGCTGCACCAGCTATATCTGTGATTTCTACCTGAAAATGACCCTGGAAATGCCATTGCTCATTGTTTCAAGGTTAAAATCCACTTTTTACCCTCAGAACTGCTCTTGGCCAGGGGGGATGCTAACAGACCTGCCCTCACCAGCTATGCCAAGGGATGGGGCAAGCCGAAAGCTTGAGGAGAGGACCTTGCTTAACCCCAGCATGAAGGGCATACAGCCCAGTGTACTTTGCACTAATCCAGGAGCTGCCTTTCCCCCTGCCCAAGGTTTGTGGGACATCCAACCACCCCGGGCTCCCCATTCACCCACTGCAATTAAAAACTACAGAGGCTTAAGTCTGCTGTTTTGAACAGCAGAACCTCTTGACGTGGGAGAAGAAATCAGAGCGCAAAGAGGAGGTGGAAGCATACCGGGAGGGCAACAGCTCCTATTCTTGCTGTAGCATGTTCCTAAAGGGACTTTCGTGGCATCCCAACACCACGGGTGGAGAAGCCGAATAGGAAACCCCCCCCGCAAAGAGCCACCACTGCCCTTATCCAGCCCAAATTCCCTCCGTGGGACCCACTTCCACCTGCCCCTTCCTCCCTCCGGGCTCGGGATCACCCCATCCCCGCTCCCACCCACGGGGTTCAGGGTCTATCCCCCCCCCACCCCACCTTATTGATCTCCTCCAGCCGCCCGTCCTGCGGCGCCCGCCGCAGCCCCCCGCCGCTCGGTCGGCGCGGAGCCGCCATCTCCCGGAGCCGCCCCTCGACGGCTACCGCCTTAAAGAGGGGCGGGCAGGACCGGC
>JANHGB010065349.1:0-14749 GCA_026283785.1 Coracopsis vasa | reverse complement strand
TTCCCAGGAAATTCTTACCTTCATTGTCAGTTTAATCTAATCAGCTGAGTTCTTTTTTATATTTTTCTCTAGATTTCTCTTTTCCTTCCATCCTTGTGTTCCATTAAATATTTTCTGTTTTCTTCCTTCAACATATAAACTGTAAGCAAAGCAATTAGATCTTGGCTATTTCTCTTGGCTCTTCTCCTCTTACTGTGGTTCCTCCCCAGACCTCTTTTGTTCTGTTCTCCCTCTGTTTATTGTCTCACAACCATGACTGTTCTCTACCACTCTGATATGATGGTCCTACCCGTGACTTTCACGCCTTTGTGCTCCATTTACCTTCTCTTGTCTTTGTAGATTGTGCTGTGTAATTCCCCAGAGCTGTAACAAGAGAAGGCTCTCATCATCTATGATGTATATATGGACTGTATAAGTAAATACTCATCAATCTGAAGCAGTTCTCTTCAAACACTGGAAATGCATGAACATAACCCTTGTACTGGAGAAACAGAAACTTGGCCACCTTTGCCTCTGAAAGCACTGACAGCATAAGCCTTATCTAGAAAGCTTATTGGATCCTAAAGTACAGAAGTAGTTCATTAAAATAAGCTGCTAATTAGCATGTCTTTCCATCTTTTACTCATCTGTTGGAATTAATTTGGTCTGTGGGAAGCACAACCAACAACCAAGGAAACAAATCTCATCAGCTGTCTTCATTATGTCTGCTTTCCCTCTTAAGTCAGTAGGAACATTTCCTGCTCACATGTGTATGTTCCTGCAGATAGCAAACCAGCCTGTGCTACTCTTACTGTAATGGGTTTCTTAGGAGTTTAGTTTAGTGAAAGAAAGCTGGCCAAGATGTGGCCAAGAATATGTTGTAGTGCTATGGTCAACATGGGAGCCACATTTCCTCTTTTCTGCGAGAAGCAAAGCATCTGAAGCTATCAGTGCTTGTGTTTCTTCTCTTAGTAGAGAAACTCTCTTCTCAGTTGTGCTGGCTTGAAAATTCTCTACTGAGACAAACAGTCATTATTTACTCCACTCTGGGAATGAATGTTGATTGGCGCTAGGCCACTTGGCCTTTATGTGTGGTTTTGGCTGTTTCTGTGGGTTTGGGGTCTTTTTGGGTTTTGTTTGGGTTGTTAGTCTGGGTTTTTTTGGTGTTTTGGGGGGATTTTTTCTTGTTGCCTTTGGTTGGTTTGGTTGGGTTGGGTTGGGTTGGTTTTGATTTTTTGGTTTTGTTTTTTTTTGGGGGGGGATGGGGCTATGCTTCCTATTCTTTTTCCAACTACATTTAGAAGAGCAGACGAGCCAGGTCCAGGTGTTGCTCTTACAAATGATTACAGAGATGAAGGTCTGGAAATGGTGCATACGTGACATTTTCAACATCAGATGACCCAGAACCAACAGAAGCAGCAGAGAAAGACACAGTCTTCACTACAGAAATTCAATGATAAAGTGTCTTGAGCCCTAGTATCTAGTTTCTATATTACGCTCAGAAAGACTGGGGTATTATATTGCTAAAATAATTTTCCAGAAATGTGATTGCAACCTTTCAGCTGCACTTTTGAAATCATAATCCCTCTCCTAGAGCAACTGAAGGCTGTTGTCAGGGCTCTTGATACTCAGGGTCTGCACAGGCCTGGCACATCTATTGATGGAAAAATTCTACATTTCAGACAAACTCAGTCACTTGGGCTTCTCAAAGTTCTCCTTTGCTTTGGCAATATCAGTATCTCAACCTGTCAGAGCACAGTCACTTCCATAACAGAAACACATACATAATCCTTTTGCTCTAGAACATTTTTACCTATGGCGATACAAGAATTAAAGATGGTTTTGATGCATCTTTTCAAAAGAATTACATCAGTTGTGGTTCTCAGAGCCAGTTGGGAATTCTTAATTTTTTTTCAATTAACTATAACATAAACAGAGACACTTAAGTCCTTCTTTGAAAAGTAGAACTGTTTATAATAATTTTTATACAAATTGATCATTTCTCCTCCTTTGCCCAAAGTATAATACCGTCTGTTTAGCTGAATTTAGGATGTTTCATTAATTTATCCATTCAGAGTATTAACTAAAAAATATTAATTTTGTAATTTTTGTATTTTTGAGTTCTTTAGATTGTGTTATAGCTTTTTTTTTTTTTACAGTGGGATCCTGCTGACAGCTAAATATGATTCCCTGTTAGATGATTTCAAAAATGGCTTTATGTTTCGGAGGTTTTTGATACCTATTTTTGAGAGGTTCTTGATGCATCAACCTGTTCAAAACTATAAATTGGGGGGGTTCTCCTCTGTCACAATAATGAGTCAAAAGCATGCTCATTCCATTTCCTACTATTAATTTTTAGTTCAGGAATTTGAACAAGAAATGTATTCCTTATGCAATATAAAGGGATATAAACTTGTACAAATAGTTCAGAGATGTGATGGAAGCTCCTAACATAGTCAGCTGAGCCTTTGAAACTTCCAGGTTTTTGCTCTCCTTCAGCAAAATCTTAAAGGTAATATAATATCAAAGTGCCGTTGAGCACACCACTATTTTCTCTTACATTCACTAATTTTCTCTGCTCATTGGGATTAACATTTCCCATTAGTCTTTGGTTTTGGAATTTACATCGCCAGAGTTTTTTAAAAACAGGTTACAGAAACAATATGAAAGGAAGGTTTGGAAAAAGACTATTCTGCCTTGAAGCAAAGCGGTGACTTCTCAAGGTGCTTGCTAGTCTTGGTTTGGTGATTCGGGGGAAAAATATGAAAAAAAGAAAAACAAGATAATTTTTTTTTTAAGACTTCCTTAATCCATGTAGGAATCCATTACATTATGGATTATGTAGGAATCCATTACAGTATCGATTATGTAGGAAATCCATTACATGCTCAAAACAATGTTTTGATACATAAGTCTTATGGTATCTTACAGTACCTTTTCTCTGTGGATTATGTTACCAGGTATCTTCACCGAAAGGTACAAATAACTCAAGAAAGATCTGCTGATAGAGATTTAGGATAATTTTCTCATCATGTCTCTCAGGCTGGGATGATGGGACTTGGCCTTTCTTCATGCAGACAGACCAATTAAGGTATTGTTTCATCCTGGAAAGCTGAGTGCACTTGTTCCGGTCTGGCAGGTTTTCAGTTTCTGCTGCACCTCAGAGAAGAGATATGAAATTCACCATGGAAAAATGCAAGAAAAGAAAAGAAAAAAGGTGAAAATTCCTCACTGCATTTCATTGTTGCCTTCAGTGCTATTATTTTCCCCCAGATGTGTTCCAGTGCTACTTCTGTGGTACTTTTTGAGGTTCACATTTCCTAGAGACCTCTGATAACTAACATTACAGTGTGATTGCAGCACATGCTCGAGACCTCTCCTGAATAGTTTTATTTGCTTCTCCCTGCCACTTTGTAACTAGTGGACTTGATCTCAGGGTAACCACGCTCTGTGAAAAGGTGACTCGTAAGAAAGCTTCATCAAACTGAAATGATTCTTCCACGCCTACTGTGGTGGTTAGGTTTAATGTCCTGTGTGTAGCATAAAGCCAATAGCAGACAAATATATGATCACAATACGGTTCTGGCATTCAGTGAGCAAAAAACTAGCATCATTCCAGAGATTCAGTGGAGCCAGGGACTGCAAATTGTAGCCCAGATTACTTCTCTTATGACTCTATCCCGTAATGACAGCATGTCCCATGGAAGATTTATTGTTGGTTTAATGGATCATGTTTAGGCCCTGGATGCTTAGAGAGAAAAGAAAGACAAATAAGATGTAGACAGAAAAAGTGATGTTTTTCAAAGTACTGGTGCAAGCAGAGTTTGTGCTCTTACAAAACTCAGAATTATTCACCCCTAAGACAAGAAGCACACTCACATTCCTGTATCTGCAGGTTCTCCTTAGAAGACATGAAGAATTTGAGCCCCCTCTTGGAGAAATTATTTGCTTCAACATTCAAAAGCATTGGAAAATACAGACTGCAAACTTAAAAGAGCAATTGGATTCCATTGATAGATTATGTGGAAGGATAGAAGGATATAGTTGAAATTAATAAAAAGCAAAAAGTGCAACTTCTTTGTCAAAATTATCCATGAAAATATCAGGGTGAACTTTCATAGGTGCTGATTTCTACCTTAATTCAGATCCCACTGAGATTAATGGTACAGCAGAATTCAGCACTGACACAATGCTATCCGTACGAATGCTGACAATATGTCACATGCATGTCACAACACGTTGTTCAACTTAAAATGTCAGTGGCTGGATACTATTGCACCTTTCCCTGTCATACTCAGAAACCCTTTGCTATCAGGTGTAGTTTTCCATAGCTAACAATATACTACTATTCAGTTCAGTTTCAACCTTCCTTTATCAGTGAGTGCCTGTTAGCAGTGCATCATCAGGTTTGGTTTCCAGTCCATGGCTAAGATTGCAATCTCCTCCTCTGGAGTAAAACCATATTAAATGAACACACCAGTACAGGAACTGTTTCATCAGTGCTGCATACAAAGAAAAATCCCTTCTCTATGGATTTATCTACTCAATAAATCCATAGAACATGTTGGATGGTTAATTTAACTAGAGCACTACAATGGGTCTTAGGGTGAAGTAGTTTGCTAATGACCCTATATCCCTTTCCTGAGTCAAAGCATTTCAAGATGAGGTTTCTCATCATGTAGCTGTAAGCCCATATAGCCCCAGTGTATCAGCTTACATTCAGCTTTATTGAAGTGCATATTGATGGACTGTCAGCATCTAATTCAGTGATTCAGATAATTTTGTAGGTATAACTTTATTACTAATACTCTAAAAGCCTGTGCCATCTGCAGATTTAAATGGCAGACCTATGTTACCATTTGGATGGCCAAATTAGATAGATTCATTAAATTGATTAATAATAATTAACATTATTTTCCCCATTTTGAGATCTGCTTTTAAGCCGATTTCAATTCCGTTTATTATATGAAAAATTTATTTTATGCTGCATTGCTTATTTTCCCATTTTTCAGGCCATATTTTTTTTTGGGGGGGTGGTTTCCTTGCACTGTGTTTGTAACAACATTCCTTCGTAGGTACCTAGTTGATGGTTTCTGAATAATTCCCTGCTTTCATTGACATTTTGCATTTTCAAGTTACTCTCCCTGTCAAAATTTATGTAAAAATTGCAGTAAGATCTGGGACAGTGACCCTAACAAAAAAATTGGCATTTATCCACTACTGCATAGTGCTATTTTTTGTTTGCATAAAGCAAGTATGCCAAGATCATGAGTCACTAGGCAACTGCTAATTTATAGATAAATGCTGAGCTCATTTCTGTTTGTTAGCATGACGTCTCGTCCAGAGCTGGCTGAAGAAGTTACTGCAACAATAAAACATTCTATAAGTAATGTCCTACCTGTTGTTTTTAGAAGCAGTAATGAAGCTTTATTGGATAGGTTTTGGGTTTATCTCTTTACAAGAGACTTTCAACAGCTATCCCCAAGACACAGTCATCTGAGATAACTCCGTCTTCCTTCCTACGTGTTATTGACAGATATATAAGCAGCAGCTTGCCCTGTTCCACAGGGAATTTCATATAGATTCCAAGCGCCCATCTGTGTTCACTCCTCAATTTTTATGGCCTGTCATCCAAAGCAATGAGAAAATACAGTAATTCAGATGATCTAAAGCCATGCAAAACACTAAGCAAAGATACAGGCTGGGCGGAGAATGGATTGAGAGCACCCTAAGAGGAAAACCTCAGGGGTGCTGATTGACAAGAAGCTCAACATGACCCATCAGTATGCACTTGCAGCCCAAAAAGACAACCATAACCTGCACTGCATCACAAGAAGCGTGACCAGCAGGTCAAGGGAGGTGATTCTCCCCCCCTACTCTGCTCTCATGAGACCCCACCTGCAATACTGCATCCATCTTTGGGGCCCCCAACACAAGAAGGATGTGGAGCTGTCGGAGCAACTCCAGAGGAGGACCACAAAGATGCTCAGAGGGCTGCAGCACCTCTCCTAGGAAGACAGGCTGAGACAGTTGAGGTTGCTCAGCCTGGAGAAGAGAAGGTGCCTTAGAAGACCTTAGAGCAGCCTTCCAGCACCTAACAGAGCCTGCAAGAAAGCTGGAAAGGGACTTTTTACAAGAGCATGTAGGGATAGGACAAGGGGGAATGGCTTTAAACTGAAAAAAGTTCATTTATATTAGACATTTGGAAGAAATTCTTTGCTATGAAGGTGGTGAGGCATTGGCACAGGTTGCCCAGAGATGTGGCTGCCCCATCCCTGGCAGTGTTCAAGGCCAGGCTGGAATGGGGCTTGAAGCAACCTCGTGTAAGATGTCGCTGCCCATTGTAATGAAGAATGAAACTAGATGATCTTTAACGTCCTTCCAACACAAACCATTCTATGAGTCTATGATATTCCTCTATATACTTCTATGTAGTTCATTTACTTTTGAAAAATGGTGAACAGCTGTCTGCAAAATCAGGTGAGCTGCAGAGAGAGAAAAGCCCCACAGCACTGACAGATCCATTCTCCATCATACACTGTGACATGAAGATGCAGCCAGAGCTACTGGGAAATCGCTTTTCTCACCCGGAGCTCAGATAGTCAGGAATTATTTTAGATGAAACATTAATGCATATGCCTTTAAAGTTGAGTCTGGATTGCCTGTGACAACTGTCTGTGGCTAGTGACGTACTTGAGGCAACACACTCATTCGATCCTGCAGGTCACATTGAACCTAGCTTGAGATACATGCCAGAATGCTCCTCAAATATCTATTTTTGGCAGTGCCAAAAGCAAGTGCTCTTGTCCCCTTGACACATTTGTGCCCATGGCTCACGAACTCTTGTGAACACCCTTAATGCACCACCACTGCTGGACCAAATCCTGGAAACCTTCCTCAGCCTTTTTTCAGCAACATTTTTCTTGATCTCAGTGGAAGTAAGGATTCTGCATTATTAAGTGGAGACATCAATATAACTGGATCATGTTTCCAACTACTCTCTTTGCTTATCCTGCTAGCCTAACTGCTTCCAATCACAGCTGAAGGCGTGACATTTTCCAGGTGCTTAATAGGAAATCTATTATTTTAAATACTTTAAAAGACATAGCCATATATCACAATGAAATATTTATACTGCTAAAATTATCAGAAAAATAAACAAGCCCACATCTCATATATCTTACCCAATACTAAAAGCTAGGTGAAATGCTTACAGTTTTATTAACGTTAAGGCCTCGTTTCTAAAATGTAATCTCTTTTAAACATTTACACAAGGTCTATCACGACTACTTCTTGCCACTTAATCTGACATTTCATCTAAATGTGCCCTGGTTTGCAGAGATGATACCAGAAGCACTGTGGAAGTCAGAAATATTCCAGTGACACAAAGCTGAAGCAGACAAAAAGCTGCGTGTAAATTACAAACAGTACTTTTCTAAGGATGAAGCCCCATCTACAAACAACTACAATGATGACTGTTTAGCAATGCCAGGGAAACCAAATGGTCTACTAGCCTATAAAAATATCTGCATCAGTAGAAGACAGAGGCAGAAACACATGCCTATGGTGCACAGTGATCCATCAGAATCTGATGAATGTCAGTTTCAAAAGTTTCTACAGTAGTCAGCAGAACTACAGGGACAATTCCAAAAGTAAATATACAGCAGCAAAGCAGCATCAGCACTTAAACAGCTGCTTTGATTATACTGTGAAAGATTCCAAATTATACTAAAAGGCTTTAGCAGAATTAGAGCAGGATATGCCACAGCAGAAGGTGAAAGATAACACACTTGAACTGATTAATTCAGTCTGAGATAGGTTTGGAAACCCTTTACATTAAAAAAGAAACCTAACAGCTACTGCCAGATATTTTTTAATTACTGTACATGCAAATACGCATTTTAAAGGCTTTGTAAACCAACACAAGATTATCTTGCAGTAAAATTAGCTAGCTCTTAATGAGCTGAATAAATGATTAATATTGTAATGCTGCCTTGCATGTTTGCTGCAGTTGAAGAGATTAGGAATATTGCACACACAGATTTTAGGCTGCCGGAACAGGTCACTCTGAGACGATTCGGTCACCTAGAAAAGCCAAAAAATGTTGCATATTAATGTAGATTTTTACAATATTTCCCTTCTGGTACGAGAGGGGTGCTTTCCAGTCAAACAGAAATCCCTATACCCAAATAAGATCATCTGGACTTCTTCACTGCCAATAATGAGTCATTCTGTTAGAAGTGCAGAAACAAAAGCAGTTGCATTTTGCTACTGATAGTACCAATGAATATCTGAATTTGGATGCAATGCCCAATTTTAATGCTTATTCATTCAATTACTGTTTAAAAAATATTTAACAGATCACAGAATGGTATCAGTTGGCCTAAGTGCTTAAACTAATTTACTGAGAAGGTTGCCACTAAGATTCTTTGTCAATGAGAAATGAGAGAAAATGAGTCATTTGCTAAACAAGACCCTCTTTCTTGCAGGATCTGGTGTAAATGGAACAGAACACACTCCCCCTAAGCAACAATACATAAAAATTCCTCTGGCGAAGGCTCAGACTAGATAATTGGTTTTTTATTGCATTAGAAAGTACGCACAGTTTTCAAAACATTAACAGTCCCTTTTTAATTTCAAGCTATTCCATTATGTGCTTGTTACGATATATATTAATTCAGGAGAACATATTTGGACTCTTGTGTTAGGCCTCTGCTAAAAGGAGCAGTATATGTATCTTTTGGTATGTGGGTAAATGAAATGTAGCACCTATGGATAGGGAAATCTAAGACCAAGCTGGAACATCTTTCAATGTGGAAATAAACGGAAGTTCATAGCTTATGTGGACTTGGGGTGACATCTGGTGACATGAGAAAGTAGTGCAAATAACAAGCTATAGGTAAATAGATCACCTTGGTAGAACCACAGAAGCTGTTTGAGCAATTTTCTCCATCCCAATTAAAAATTTTAAGAAACATTAATACAAAGCTTTAAGAGAAATCTCCTCAATTTTCAAAAAATTTAACCAACTTTAACCTCCTTACTCACAAATCAGACATGTTCGATGACATTTGTTTCAGTGAGGATCCAAGTTTCTGGTGAGGAATCCTACCACTGGAAGATGTTCAGGTGGTCTCACTGCATAAAAAAAACAGCTAACATAATAATTTCATTATAATTGTTCTTAAACTGATAAAATTAATCCAGTGCAAATGGCTCAGTGAACATGGTCCTCCTGGTTTAAATATGGCCTGTTTTATCTCACACTCACATTTCTAATTGATTTAAGCTTAGCTGCAGTAATTGTCTATGCTGCAGTTTGGCACAGTCAGTTTATATTGCCCACTGAAGACAAACTGGTGCACAGATGTAACACCGTCCCTGACCAGGAGAGATAACACAAGTGAGAATAAAACTCTCTAACCCTTTTGTGGGGTTTTTTTTGACATTTCCAAAACCAGTTTATCAGCTCTGCTCCACCATCCCACACACTAACAAAGGAAAGGAAAAGTGATTGCAGCTTAAATTACTCACCATCACTGGGCCAGGTGCTCAGCAAGAATTACAGAATCACAGAATACCAGGTTGGATTAGACCCCAAGGATCATCTGGTCCAGCCCTTAACCTTTAAAGGGATGCGGAAGGTCTCCAGTGTGTTGCTGTCAGACTGTTGGTCTAGCATGGTTGAGGAGCACAAAAACCAGTTTCTGCTGGCCCATTTCACCTGGGTTATGGTGTTGAGCCCTCTGGGTTGTGCCAATAACCCCTGCCCCTGCAGACTCCTCTCACTGAGGTAACCACCATGGCCATGGTCTCTGCCACACCAGATCTGTGTGGGGCAGCCTGGGCTGGGGTCAGTGACTGCCCGGAGGGATGCAGTGGGCAAGTAGCTGTCATTATTCTGTGGTACTGTATTATATGGAAGCTCTCTGTGGAAGGAGTGCTCCAGAGGGAATGCTGGCAAAGCCCTGCCCCTTCTAGGCGATGCAGAGCAATTCCCGGAGCTTCCCTATGGAGCCCAAAGGAGTAGGCATCCACGCAAACCTAATTCACATCTTATGTAATTTCCTCAGCTGTGTAAATGGAAAAATACATTCTTCATTTCCTGTTCTAAATCACTCGCTAGAGGGGCTGTGTCATTAAATACTGTGGCAGAAAGTCAAAAGCAGCGGGGAAGTGGTACATTAAGGGTGTAGTTTGCACATACTGTGGTTAATATACCATGTAAGTGCTTTCAAAAGGCAAGGAAAAAAAAGCTGCTGCAACAATCATGCTCTTATTACTAGTAAGTGGTTTATAATTCTAAATATTGATTGTAGTAGCTATGTAATTACTTAAAAAAATGTAGCAGAGGTTTTAATGCTCTCATTTATATTCTGTTATGTTTTTTCATACATGCAGAGGAGCTTTTATTGAGGTTTTTGGTGAATTGTGAGCACAGACTGGTTTGTTTTTACTGCTTCTTTATGCTTTGCGCAAATATAGTTTACTGTATTTGCACAAATACTTGTATTGAATACATATATCCTTGTATCCAATATAAGGAGAGTGGGTGCAATTCATCACCCTTGCTTAAGAAGGGGGCAGAATAGCTTACATTGTACTACTTTCTTTTTTAAAAAGTTAATTGAAAAAGTAATAAAGTATTCCAGGCAATTTCAATTTCCTTCTGTGGCAATTCTGTTGTGATTCTATTAGAAACACATATTCTGGAACTCAGTCTGTTAGGAATTCAGATCTTCTTTCCAAACTTCTTGGAAATTCAGACATTTATGGACAATGTGCGTGGATACACAGCTGATGATATTAATGTACTTTTTCTAAGAAGATACTAGGAAAACACTGCAGAGAACTCAAGAGATGATGCAAGTGGTAACCAAAACCAGAACCTTGAGAAAATAATTATGGAGCTGGTAAGTTATTTAGTTTTGGTTTTAACATTTTGGGTTTTTTTGCTTTTCCCTCTCTCAGTCCTTCTATAAATATCAATGTCTTTGCTAGACAATTATTTTTGCTTCTCTAAAGATACTCTCTGTAGGGTGGTCTCCATTTTTGATTGCTCTAAAGGTGGCAAAGTGCATGTGTTAATAAGAGTTTGTGGTGATCTGAACATTTCAGAACTGTGGGAAACAGGTTAGTAGTTAAGAAATACAAAAATACAGAAACAGAAATAAGCTTGTTACATAAATGTAATCAAAACATATCTTGTAGTTTTGACTCAGTCCTGCAATTTTGCAGGTAGTTGGAAGAAGAATCAAGTATTTAACTAAAATGGTGGAAATTTTGTCTATGAACTGGTTGGAATTTTAAAATGGGATCCCACTCCCATTTCCTTCATTTAGGTCTCTACAGGTAATTGTCTACATATGCATTTCATTTCTTGGCTTTCATTACAGTCAGTGGAAATCAAGGATAGGATAGATAGAGCTGCCTAGTGGCATTTTACTTGCCTCAGGGTATTTAAGACACCACACATATCTAGGAGGAGAGACAAAAAACTGCACCCTACCGGAATAGCTGCTGCAGGGTACTTTAAGTTCTCTGAAATGGCAATGGATATTCTGTATACCATCCTTAGTCAATATAGTCAAGGGAACCTACAGGATAAGCCAATTCCGTGTAACATAATACTTCCTGTCTATTCAAGAGAATAATAGTTGCATTTCATTTCTGGTACACATATAATGGATTGTCTTATGAGAACATTGATCAAGATGGACTAAAAACAACAGTTCTGGAGATGTTTTCACTTGCGTTATCTCAGAATCGTAATTTATATTTCCAATTATAACTACTCTCATTCTCCTTGGGCAAAGTATTCAAAAGATTTCAAGCCTAGGGTACTGCCTGTTCCTCAAAGAGCTGTGAAATGCTGAATGCTGTGTAGTAGAAGTTATCAATGAGGATTTTATCTAGCCAACTTTATACAGTTTCCAGTACCTTACAATGACAGTCGTTCTTTCATAAACACTCCTTTTGTCTGTTCAAGGAAGGAGTCACGATCTGGCACTTCTTCACTTAAGTATACAAAAAATCCAACTTAGATATGGATCAAATTGCATCTGTTACTTATTATAGGTTTTTATAACTTAGAACCTGTTGTTGGATTTTTTTCTCTCTCATTTGAAACAGTGTTTTCAAAAGCTTGAATAATTACATTGAAACCTTTTCCAGGAAACTGGTTAGAAAGAAGACATTTTAATGAAAATACTTTATTTAAAAACACATAATCATTAATCATGAACTGTTGTAGCTGCCACTGCTTTTACTTTGTTTTCTTAATTGAGGAGCTTTCTAAATCAGCAGAATTCTACACAGAGGATGTGGTCTCAGATTATTTGTAACTCCCTAACTATTTTCAGAGCAAGCTAATGGCATAATAAAGTGACATTTTGTTGTTCAATGCCTCTTCTGAGAAAACAGAAAATGAATGGTCCACAAAAATGTGCAAATTTGCAAAAGCTTTCTGTCACAGTGAAATTTCCAGGGTGGAAAATCTGGAAGCTCTAACAAAGCTGAATCTACTTTTGTTGAATTATAACCTCATCAAGAATACAGAGGTGAGTCTGGTTTCCTTCTTATGATTTTTTTTGCATTTGTATAATGCATGGTATTTTAATAGTATAGTATATAAATGTGCCTAGTAAGTAGGGCTGACTTTTAGAATTACTGAACAACAGAAAGGAAAATTTTAAACTTTAATTTGTAAGAATTAAGGCTGAAACATTATTCAGAATTTATAGGCTGTCCAAGTTTTCTGCATATGCAGAGTTAACCAAATCACTCGTTTTCTAGGACCTCTGAGATTCTTGATGAGGAGTTTTTTTATTTTCAGTTTTCTTGTAACTGCAGATTTTTGTCTGCACTTCAGCATTATGTGAAAAGCTCACCATGTACTTTTTATTTCAGTGTCTGGATTTTTACTTTTTTATAACTTAGAGAAATTAACTCCTGTTCAGGAGAAGCTTTATTCTGGATTTTTCTCATGCTGTCATATATCAAATTAACTCCTATGAAAAATTAGTTTCTCCCTATGCTAACCTCTGAGTTGGCGGCTAGTCCAGAACCAGCAAGAGCTCTGTGATTAGCAGTTGGACATGTAATGGGAGAAGAAACGTGTAAATGTCCATTTCTATCAAAAGACCACTAGCTTTCAGAATTACCTGACTCTTTGCACCCCAAAAAGGAGACAGAATTGGCTGCATCTTCGACCATTTTCCCTTGGGAGAGTGCATGAAAAAAAAGGCAGGGGGAGATACTGATGCCAAGATAAAAGTAGTTAGAATGGAAGGAGATGCTGATAGGGATGAATGAGACCAAATCAGTGAACCTTCAAACCCACAAAAGAGAGGAAAGTGAAACTGATGCTGAGCATGATGATAGGGAACAAAGCGAAGACTAAGAAATTATAGCTGACAAAGTACAAGTGTAAAGGCAGTAGGATGTTTCCAGAAATTATTATTTATTAGCAAGGACACCACAAACCCTGGTGACATCTCACTGCAAAGAACTGCAGTGTCATGGAGACAAATGATTGACATCAGTGATGTAGTTTTCATGATATCCCGAGGCCAAGACGCAGGTCAAAAGCTCATGAGTACTCGTGACATGAGGCATGATCTGTTAAGTTTCTCATGCACAGCTGTGAAACTAAGGCTGGGGGACTAAGTTTATTTTCATTGCAGTATCATTTACAGAGGCTTTCCAAGCTAATTCCCTTTTGGCAAAATGCATTCTCTCTTTCCATGTCAAAAGCAAGCTATAGTTTACAACAGAGGCCAACATTGTTTAGACTCCAGTCAAATTTGTTTTTACATTTGAATGATCTGTCTCCTAGCCTACAGGCTTGTCAGCATTTGCAGTGCTATATTAGATTAAAACTGTATTGTTTAAAACATTCACAGGGCTTACATACTTGGAAGAATTTGCAAGATGTCAACCTCTTTGGGAACTTAGTAGAAAATATAGGAAGGTGATATCAGTCTGGCATTTCTAGCATGAGCATTCTGCTTTACCATCAAGGATTTATGTATATGGTTTAATCTTTCTCTCATTCCAATATGGATTTCCTACCAACTTGCATGGTTCAGAATCATATACAATACGTACAGCCCTAATAATCCTGAAGTCTGTGTAAACACTCCCTAGGGCTCATCTTTGTTTACTCCAGACTCCTTTCCATTGATGTAGCCATGTCAAATAAGACAGAAAATAGGTATCGGTGGGATCTGTGCATATATTCATTTCTCTGTTTCACTGCCTTTAATATAAAGGGCTTTTAGTTTACACCTAAATCAAACCTGTTTGGTTATAAATGGAAATGAAAATAATGACTGCACGTCTAAGCAGGCACTAGAGAATCTGATCATTTTTCTTAGTTTATCTGTTAAAAAAAAAATCTTCAAAAGGCTAACCTTGCATTTTGAGTGGAAATAGAAAATAATATACTATATGTATGAAGTCATTGCTTGTGCTAATCATTCTTCAGAATAATGAAGATTAACCATGACAAGTGCAAGGTCCTACACCTGGGTCGGAGCAATCCCAGGCACAGCTACAGGTTGGGCAAAGAGATTCAGAGCAGCCATGGGGAGAAGGACTCGGGGGTGTTGGTTGATGAGAAAATGAACACGAGCCAGCTTCAGTGTGCGCTCACAGCCCAGAAAGCCAACCGTATCCCGGGCTGCATCAATAGGAGCGTGACCAGCAGGTCGAAGGAGGTGATCCTGCCCCTCTACTCTGCTCTCGTGAGACCTCACTTGGAGTATTG
>JANHGB010065347.1:0-22321 GCA_026283785.1 Coracopsis vasa | reverse complement strand
CAACTCTTTGTGTGCGGCCATCCAGCCAGTTCTTTATCCACCAAGTGGTCCATCTATCAAATTGATGTCTCTCCAATTTAGTTTAGTAAATTTATCTTAATGGTTCCATCACTCCAAGTCCTACCTCTTCACCAACATGAGACAAGTATGGCTTAGAGGAAATCATAGTGTGCCTGAAGGCACACAAATATCGATAAAAGGTATATATAATAAAGCACTACCAGAAATATGCTCTGTGTTCAAACTCAGATGAACTCTGCTCACTCCCATAAATTCCCTCGGATGCCTTGACATGGACTGCAATGCGAACAGGAATGATCTGATCTGATCTGTGAACCCCACTCACAGTATGACTGACAGACACAGATAGATGCAAACACCTTTTTTTGACAATATGATATATAGTATAATCTTGTGCCCAAGTTAATCTGAGCAGGTTCAAACTTAATCATTCTCAGAAAATCCAGAATTGTTATTATCTGTGTAAATACACCTTTATTTTCTGCTCTCAGGTTGGTAGGGACAGCATCCTAGTACAGCTATTTAGAACCCCCTAAATAAAAAAATAAGACCATGCACAAAAAAGAATTTTGAATCCTGAATATTTAAAAAAAAAGTGTGCACAAAGGACCTAAAATCTCAAAAATTCTTTGCAAAGTTTTATCTAGGATTGCCTATGAATAAGGCACAGTCTGTTCAGGTAACTCACTGCACCAAAAGGGCAAATTGGAAAAGTAAGAGTCAATGAATTAAACTTTTTTTCTCTAATTTTTCAGTTCCTCCAAGAAAGCAGAAACAATTCAAGAACTCACATTTTTCAATGTTTAAATGTGTGTGGAACACTAACATATGTAGGTTACATCTGCGCATATATATACATGCATTATGTTGTCCCACATATATGGGACAACACAAAACAACATATGCATCTGAGCCAGAGATTCTTTAGTAAAAACCTAAGACAGAAAACCCACAGAATTTCAACTCCCAGAGGACATTTTCCAGGACTCCTGTTCAGGAAATGAAATTACAAGTTTACTTATTCACTGAAAATACTTAGGTGGAAGTTACTGAGAAGCAGTAATCATGGAGCCCAAATTATGCCATTTTTTAACTGACATTTTCCAGAGTTTAACAACATTACACTGCCGTGCTTTTGTTTCTAAGACATGGACAGTGCAGCAAGCTGCCAAGAATCATCTTTGCTAGACGTAATGATTACTTGGCCTCCATCTGAGCAGGAGCAGCTTAGCATAATAAACTCTTCCGTGACGCAGGCGAGTAGACTTGATGACCAATGAAGGATTTCTTCCAAATATCTTTCTGTGATTATATGCTGATTAAATACCTGTGTGTATTGCCAGCTTATTTCCCCATTTTGCTCCAAATTAATCGACAGGCTTGCATCTGCATCATTTTATGACGTCCAATATTATATCAGGACCTATGAATAACTGTGCATCTCCTTTGTGTGTCTGACCTGGTCACTTCTGCTTTGTTTCCTTTTTTTTTTTTTGTTCCTCTCTGGCTTTCTAATAATTTACACTCTCCATGTTATAACCATAGCCCTTGTACACAGACCTCCCACCTGGGCCCTGTCCGACATTCCCATGGTATATTCAAACATCTGCCAAAAAGATGCCTTTGATAAACTGCAAAAAAAACCCAACATTACCACAGGCAATTAGAATGCAACTGCTGCCCATGACATTTAAGTTTAAATAAACATTGGAGGAGCAGCTGGCCATTGAAGAGAAATCTGAGAAGGAGCTTAAGGAGACCAGCAAGCACTGCACTTCTCTCACTGTTAGAAAGGCTTCAGATTTTTTTCAAAACAGGCAAATAGGAGAGAGGTCCAAAAGACTTTTTCGGGGATCTCAGTGACATTGCTCAGCAGGTGACTTACAGTACAGCCAGTGTGGCTCTCTACCATATGATCCATGAGTACTGTGATTCTTGGAGACATCATCCAAAGCAAGGGGAACCACGTAGTCTGACACTAGGAAACAGCCTTTTCAGTTGCAAACTCCTGGATCAGGAACTGTGACAGCCTGTATTCAGTTATGCATTTCATGCCTGCAGTTAGCTGTTAGCTGTCATCTTAACAATTGTCTATATGGTAAATCAACAGCTGCATGAGATCACCTGCATTGCCTGCACTCTATTAGGGAAAAACTTCCTATTCACTTTTAAAGCCTTCACTGAACCATGTGTGGATCTCTGATTAATCCCTGGGAAGGAAAACAGATATGTGCAAGCTGTCCACACTTGACTACTGAAAGCTTCTGAATAACAGGGTGACTGACAGGTCAGTTTGCTCAATTCAGTTTCGAACGTTACCCATTTTTCCATGAAAGTATTTTAGTCGTGTTACGCATGCTCACAACAGGTTTTTGTAATGCATCCTTTACACCTAGCCCATAGCAAATGTATTGGGACTCCCAAATTGGTAACATCCTCGATGGTACCATATCGATCAGGTTGAAACCATTGAGGAACCTGAACATACACAAGTCTATGGGACCTGATGAAATCAGGGTCCTGAGGGAACTGGCAGAGGTACTCGCCAAGTCACTCCGCATCATATTTGAAAAGTCATGGCGATCAGGTGAAGTCCAGTGACTGGAAAAAGAGAAACATCGCACCCATTTTTTAAAAGGGTATAAAAAAAGACTCTTGGAACTATCAACCACTCAGCCCCACCTCTGTGCTCAGTAAGATCATGGAACCAATCCTCCTGGAAGCTATGTCAAGGCATAAGGAAGGCAGGGAGGTGATCAGAGACAGCCAACATGGCTTCATCAATGTCTGACTAATCTGATGGTATTTTGCGATGGACAGTCTGTATTGCTGGATAAGGGAAGAGAAACAGATGGGATCTGTCTTGACTTCTGCAAGACCCTTGGCACAGACCCACACAACATCCTTCTCTCTAAATTGGAGAGATATGGATTTGATGGATGGACTATTTGATGGATAAAGAATTGGCTGGATGGCTGCTTCCAAAGAGTTGTAGTTGATGGCTCAATGTCTAAATGGAAACCAGCAATAAGTGGTTGTCCCTCAAATGTATTGAGAAAACATATATGGCAAATCTCTGAGAAGACAACAGAATAGCTTCATCTTACCCTGATCTGCCATTCAATTTTAGCAAGCAAAGGCTTCTAACAGTAGTGAAAGAGTCAGGAAAGTTTTATTATGTAGCAATAAATTAGTATAGAGACTGTAAGTGCATCGTTAAACAGTTCCCAGCCTCACCCTTTCCCATGGTTCTAGTGAAAGAATTTGCTACCTACATGCACCAAGCCAGGAAAAACTAAGGGGTGAGGGGAACATTACTATACCTTAGCTAAGAGTGCTCCCTTCTGGCTACAGAGCTCAAAGAAGAAAGTCTGAAAAGAAGCAATCTTTCTTTGTCTAGACCTAAATTGAGGAAGTCATGCATTATATTGCCCTATGCACTTCATTTTAAAAATAAAAAAGTTAGGGGACACACAACTGGATGCAAACAGAGTATTTGAACAGTATCAGAACCTCTGATCCCACTGCCAAGACACTTAAAGAGGGAAAACACTTTTTAAGGAGGGAAAAAGAATATCAGAGCAAATGTATAAGTACTTTTGGCTAAACACTTCCAGTAGTGCATTTCCAAAAGCACTAGTTGAACCATGCTTTTAGCAAACATTTAATTAATAATCTATCATTTATATCATTTATATAAACTTCACAATGAGTGGAATGCTAACTACTATCAAATTAAATCAATTGTTTTGATTTTTGCATAAAAATGGACACTTCAAAGATGCCAACTTAATTGAAGGAACACACAACTATTAATGGCAGTTTTATCAACAGGCATGAAACATAAGAATTCATACTACTTTTCAGGCAGGCATACTGCTCTAAATCACTTCCAGCTGTCACACCTGATGAAGCTAAGGAATGCTTATTTTAGTAAACAAAGTTTCCATATCTTGAAATGATAATTGAAGATTTTTATTAAACCAGTAAATTCATTTAACAGTTCTGCCTAAAAAAGCATTTAGACAGCTAAGTAAACTGCAGTACACACAACCTAGGGGTAGTTTACAACTAAAGTTGAGATGATAACTAAGCATGGTACAACCCACAAAATTCTCACTTCACTTTCTGTGTGAAAGAAACTAATTCAAAGTAATATTTTTCAAATATCTCTGGGTATCATTAGCTACAGTTAATGTAAAGAACATTTGAGAAGACAGTCCTTACAAAATACAACCTGCAGTCATTGTTTTTGAGTGACTGCTTTTATACTTTCCTTACCGAGCACTCACTCAAACACACTTTACAGGCTTTATGTCCCAAAGAATATTCCATAATCTCAGGCAATTAGCTCACATAATTACTCTCATACATCCACAAGTGTTACTACTATTGACAAATAATGGCAGATAGGTCTGAGGATAAAGAGAGAGGGTTTTGTTCTACAAGTGTATCACTGAAAACATTTAATGTTTTCACCCAGAAAATGACTCCATAAAATATATGTAAGATGGTAACTACAGATATGGTTCTCTCTCTGAATCATCCTCCAGTTCTCTATTTAGATATGCAAATATATTCTGAAATGTCAAGTTGTTGGGGTTTTTTGAAATATCATATTTGATCTTTCAAAATATGTTAAAGATAGCACAACTTAACGATACACCAAAATACATCTTAACATTTTCCTTCTCAGTTGCACCTTTAGAAGCTCAAAAGAGATCCATGTAATGTTATTAACCCAGAGAAATGAGCAGAAGCAGATATGAAAGCCAGCTGCATGTTGTGTGACAGGTATTACAGCTCTTCAGGCAAACAGGTCTCCTTTTCAAAGGCAAACACCAACCTCTATGGGCAACATGTAAATATGCAGAATTTTTTAAAGATATTAAGGCATGTTTTAACTTAAAACTGTAGAAGTGATAGCTCATCAGAAGTAAGGAGGAATAGAAAAATAAAACAAAAAAAAAAAAAAGAGAATTACCTAAAAATTTAAGAAAACCTACTGTTACAGAAGACTGTAAATTGCTTCAAAATGGCAGGTTTAGCCCTCACAAAGCTTTTTGGCTATGCTAATTTAAAAACCTACCTCCACAAGGCATACTGGGTATTTTTAAATGTTTTTTACATTCCTGTGATTTGCATCAGATAAAACCTAGAGGGTGATGTAATTAAGACAGAGTGATGGAATTAAGCCATATCCAACCTTATACTAAAATAATGCTGTTGCAGAGATGGAAATAATGCCCTCAGTCTCAAGCTGTAAAAATGGATTAAACAAACAAAAGTAGAGGTTAAACAATTAGAAACAATGATATTCAATATCATACTCAAATACAAAGTAGTCTCAAATCTAATGCAACCCTGTATCTTCAAAGAACTGGAAGCTAACAAATTTATATTTAGAAATCCCCTGCTTGTCATTTTTCCTATATGTAGGTCCTCCTCTTATAGGGCTCCAGAAAAGCCCCATCAGTTACTTCATTACTACATAATTCTGCCTACATGATGCTGTCTGAAAACAATGATATTACGTATTTCCATAGGGCATGGAATTTCTTGATTTGCTTTTTGGAACAGAGTCAAGTGAGCTTCACAATTTAATAGGATCTTCCATTAAGATTTAACAACTATCTCATAAAAGACATTTAAATATTGCGTAAAAAAAGTGAAAGAAATGAAGCACCTGAAATCTCAGAAAGCTAGTGCTTGTAAGGTAGGAAATAGCTCAGGCCAGGCTTAGCAAATAGAGAAATAATCAAGCAGGAAACAATAACAGACAAAGAAAGAGAACAGATGTATGTGAACTTCCAAATAGAAATTGCGGCAAAAATGTCACTGAACTGGAACATATAATTTTAAAAGGAAATACTGTCATCTCAGCTTCTGAAGATTGTGATTTTTTTTTAAATTGGAGCATAATGCTTGAGAGCTGTGCCCCTTACTCCCAGTGCTGCTGTTAGAGGATAATACCACATCAGTCTGTGCAGACCACAAAAGGAATGCAGTACACACCAATTTTCTGGATTATCTTTATCCCACCAGACATTATCATACTTACAGTAGGATAAACCCACCAGCTATTTCAGGGTCTGAGTAGAGAGGAAGGACTTAAAAAGAAACATGCTGTGAGAGATAGCAAACGGCTTCAAGTACAGCAGTTTCCACCACCCCTTGGGTCGTCTGTGACAGCATTTCCCAGTTCTCCTTGACAGCAGAACCAAAATGAGACACGAGCTCATGAGGAGCAAGACTCTCGGCTAAGGTACCTCACTGCATTCAGGTCATTTCTACACTGTCTCACCAGGGCCCCTATCCCTTCCGAACCTCTGCTGATGTCCATTACTTGTATTTCCACAGAGCCACCCTCCTTAAGCTCATCTGAGCAACAGTGTGGGTGAGAGATGGAACTCTTTATTGCAGTGCGTCCAGCTAAGTGTAAGATCCACAGCTGCAGATGTTTAAATACAAATCTTCCACTTAAAGTTGCTCTGAATTTAATGTTTCTTAATGCCACATAAGACATTTCTAGTTTTCCATAGAATAAAATTATCTATCCCATTTTTTTTATTTGCACTCTGTAATTACTTCAATTTTTGAATTAATGAGTAGCTAGGTATGACTGGGTGATTGATTTAATTCTTAGCATCATTTCCATGAATAGCTTTATCCCTTTTATAAGCTGGAGTCCTATCACAATTCAGAAATATTTAGAAGGTCATTAGGGTTGTAAGGGTAGCTTTCCTGCATGAAGTAATGGGTTCTTATATGTGCTTGCAATCCATCTGTATATCTTCAGTATTTTCAATACACCTTGCTCTGCAATACCCCTTGCTCTGCAATACCAAGGTGCCACCTGTAACTCCTCTCCAGGCTCAGTTGTTTTACTTCAATTATATCTATGCACTAAGTCCCTTAAACCTCTATCCAGTCTGCAACTTCATTGGCTCAAACTAATGAACAGAATTTTCTAATTCCCTTATGATAATCCTATTACCTATCCAAAGCTATTTCTGCAAGGGTAATCATTACACAGAGATGTAAATCTGAGACCAGGTCTATCTGTGGTCAGTTGTAATCCAGCTCCTCTCCTGGAAACCACCAAGGACATTTGTCAGTACCCAGAAAAAGTGGAAGTGAGCAACTGAACCTCTCAGGTAGGTGATTTGTATGTTGATTGCATTTGAAGTTTTATTTTAATAGAGGAATAAAATATGGTCTTTTGAAGATGGCCACAGCTGCTAAAATTTATTAGTGGTGTATTAAATATTCTAATAGATAAATTCAACTGATAGTCTGTCAGAAAAACCTCACCTTTGGAATGCAGATGTAGTTGTTGAGATAAAAACTAATGCCAGATCTCCAGTTATGAATTTGGCAAGCTCTTTTGACTAAGCTGAGAATAACAAGCTACAAGAGCTGTTGTTAGTTGATCTTTAAAAAACTACAGGTTTTGCTCTAGCCAGGACAGTAAGTGGTGCTTTACTCCACATGGAGGAATTTTGTAGAAGAGGATAGATACTAGAAATCTGACCCCCTGAGTTGCTACTGTGTGTGCCAAGACTACCAGAAGCAACATCTATGTCTAATTTAACAGAGCATCTATATGCCTCTACATAGAATCTCATCTCTCTTTATTTGACATTGTCATTGATTTCATTCAAAAGCGGATTTCTGCTATTTTGTAACCTGTCTTTGAATACTAACCTGCATATAAGAATCTGCAAGAAAATACAAGCACACGATTTCTTCTGCCTGTAGTGGAATAGAGCTCTGTGCTCTGCTGAAGGGTGAGTGAAGGGCTCTGGTGTCTGGGATAATCCCCAGAAAATCTTCATGTCTGGGTTCATCATTTTCAAAGCCTCCAAGAAACTCTAAATCTTAACTTTAGAATAAATCCTTCTTACCCAGGTATCTAATTTCAGGCTCAGAATTATCTTCTTGCAGAATAATGTTTTGGTAAGTATAAATATTGGTGTGAAAGAATAGTAAACTAAATGTACTGGACACTGGACAAGAAATTTTGCTATGTAGCTGATGTGACAGCATTAATTTTAGGAAAGTTGCAATTACAAAACTACAGGTATAAGTGATGTATTACATGGAAAGTTGAAGAAAGTGTCTCTCTTTAGTTGGTGAGCCTACCTACTTTAAAGGCAATCTGCCACTGACAGTAATGGAAAAACCCGTCAGGTCCACAGTTCAGCAGAGATGCAGAGACTGCCTTACTTACCTATCATTATTTTGCTGTTCTCAGAGGCACGTCTTTGTCACTTGTACTCAGATTTGTATTTGGCAGTGGGCATAAGAACAGCCACATTTTATATATAGATGTCAATCCTTATTAAACAACCATAACATGAGCAAACAAAGCAAGCTTAGTATGTACAAAAGTCCACTAAACCCTCATTTTTTGATACTGAGAGATTTCTTTCTACAGCTGAGATCCCCAGAAGATAAGCATGTTTTGAATTGTACAGGTCTAAGTGGTCAAGAAACCTTAGGGCAAAAGTATATTTTGTATGCTTGCTTCCAACCTGCTTGCAGAAACAAAGAATATGATCTTCACAATCAACAGTTTTACAGGTTTTCAGCAAGTACTTGAAATTTTTTTGACAGGAGGGAATGGTCTGAACATAAAGCCACTCTTCTGCAGCTGATGTAGACCAGATTGCTAGAATTATACGCAAATACTTCATCCTACTTCAGAATAGGATTTTAAAGTGATCTCTGTTATAAATATTAATGTCTAATCCTTGCAATTCTAATTAAAGCACAGCTTAAATCATGGGGAAATGCATTAGGGAATGAAAGATAATAATCAAAATAATACAACTTGAGAGCAAATTGCATAGCTAAAGATGATTGCTATATGCCAGTATATGCAGCTACTGGTTTCCAGTGATAAACTCATCACTAGCATCCTTGGATATTCAAGCCATCACAGGGTTCCCTTACTCCCAATTTACAAAGTGCAAAAGCCCTACAGGTATTTTGCATCTTCAAAATACTGATGATGACATCTGTTCATATCCTTATTTCAACTGCAAAGTTTTTTCCTGGGTGAATTACATTATTAAAAGGCATCCCTGCCTCTTTCCATCTCTCAGAAAAAATAGAAAACAAGAAAGCACCAATTCAGGAAAAGGGGCCTGACTGAATCAACCAGTAGCCCCCCTTCAGTGGGGAAATAATTTTCAACAGATATCGCACTAGACCGGATTACAGGAATTGGTGAACTCAGTTGTGCAGCTAGCAGTTACAGGAGGCTGCGATTCTCAGCATATGCAAAAACTGTGAAACTTCAGAACAGCCTGCAGATAGATGCAAGAACTTAGGAAAAATCTACATTACTCTAAAATTCCACCCCATCTTTCAGACTTACTGTCTTCTTAGATCACTATTAGATAGCCAGTGGTATAAAACCAGTATAACAAACCCATATTCCATAAGCCACCTGTGGACAGAAAACCCTCCAGAGATGGTACAGCACTCTAGATAGACAATGGTGAGCAAGGAGAGGCAAGAAAAATCAGATTACCCCCATTATTTTGAAAGTTTAACATGGCAAAAGAATGCAGGAAACTCAGCTGGAGAGTCTGATAACTAGCTTTCAGTGCTATCCTGTCTTAAACTACATAATAGGCTTCATTTTAAGGCAAGTGGCTAACCACAGTTCAAATGAATTATATCCTTAATTGTGAATTCCACGGATGAGCACAAAGATTTATCTCAAGTCCCAGTACAGTGAAATGTTTCTCAGTGATTTAAATGTAAGCTGGAACATCCTATAAATCAACACAGAGAACTCTGTTTTATTGTGACAAGCATACATCAGAGTTTTTGCCTTTAACATTCAATGCCTATAGAGTTCAATTGAAAGCTTTTTAATGATTTTCACAGTATGGATCCAATTACAGAGCAATTCCTATTCTGCTGCTTACTCAAAAGAAGATATCAAAGAAATATGAGTAAAAGAACATAAAATTAAAGACAGAAATGGGGCCTAGCCAATATGATATAGGAGCAGAATTGGCAAGAATTAGGGGAAAAGCACTTTCTGGGTAAAAGAACAAAACCCAAAACGAAATAAAAAAATAACTTCCAACTATTTCAAATGAAAGACTTAGTGAATTCATGACAACTCTTGGTTTTTCCTCTTTTTCTTTTAAGCTGAAATGAAACATTTCAGTTTTTTCATTGGCATTTTCATTTCAGACAGACATGCAAGATGAAGGCAACAACAAGCAGAGGAAGTATGATAAGCCTGAAAAATAGCTTCATATATTTGTCTGCCAAAACAAGAAACCCTTTTTGATGACCCAGAACCCTTTCCACTCCAACAGCCACAGATAATAGAAGAGAATAAAGAAAATGCAAGAAATCACAGTGAGCTATTTTTTCTCACTGCATTCAATTGAAGGAAGCGCTCACAATATTGTGGGAATGGTGATTCCTACAGAGAGCACGAGGCTGGGCTTTAATAAGCCATCTCAGCTGCTCTGGGCAAAGTACCTGCTTCATTACAAAACTCCACACAGTCAAAGCTCCTCCAAGAAATTTCCAAATTACCATTTGTTACCTAACCCAGCCATACAAATACAGCTCTGTGAACTGTCACAGCAGCAGTGACTTCAGCCTACACTCAGCCACACTGGATAGTAGATTCAGTTTATGTTCTTTCTCAGCCTCATAGAAAACTGCTGGCTAACAGGTCTTGCACAGAAGCAGGTGAAAACGTGTTAATAAGGTTGTCCTTAGCAAAAAAATATTTCACTGATTTTTATTTTTGTTGGCAATTCTTTCAGTATAGATGAGAACTTTCACAAAAGCAATGTTTTTGTTTTGAAAACATTAAAGTAATAAATTAAAATGCCATCTTGAAATTAAATTTGTTTCTATTTGCATATCCTTGCCATTTTAGTAGTATAAGTCATTCATAATATGACAGCCTAATTAAAATATTCTTAAATTATTCCATTTATGCAATATCTTAAGGAGACTTCCTTTGCATGGAGTTAAATATTTTATCTTAATTTGACATGAAAGCATGGTCTTGTAATTTTGATACAAAGTATCAAATAAAATAATTGCAGTGTTGAGTCTTGTCCTTCACAAATAAAATAATTGCAGTGTTGAGTCCTGTCTTTCATAATTGCTGGGATCCTATTAAAATACCTGCCTCCAGCAGTACCTAAAGTACCTCCAGCAGTATCTAAAGTACCTAAAGATAATCACACATTCCCATTTCTCCTTATAGCAGGGATACTGTCTAGGCTTAAAGCAGTATAAATACTGGCTGCTCCTCTTCTCAGAGATCCCTTAAGGAAGGCCTTTAAAATTTTTAAATAAAGCAAACTGAAACTGTTTTGAAAGAAATTATGAGATAACTTACTTGGTCTCCTCTAACTTACTTTATACCTGAATCATCACCACAAGATGTACGTAAATCTAACTAAACTAACAAGAAGTCAATAAATACTCCCTATCAAGAGCTACTGCCCTAGCTTGCCCAAAACAGTACATGCTGCACTCTTTTTTTTCACACAGGGACACGTAACAGGGACAAGTACTGATTCACTGTTCAAGTGTCAGAATTGTAAAATGATGTAACTTTTAAATGATACGAAAACAGCAAGCAAGATCTTCACACATCTCGAAAGATGCATGTTAATGCTCAGAGAGAGCCAGGAGTGAAGAATACATGAATTTGAAGGCTGCATTGAACAAAGATTTTTGGGTTTGTTTTGTTGGGGTTTCAACCAAGCTAAGGAAAAAAGAAATTAAAAAAAAAAAAAAAACAACAAAAAAACCCCACCACACTAGAATTAAATATTACCATTTCTGAGCCAAACCTATTTTGCTAACTGTTCTCTGTGCACAATCTTTTGCATCTCCAGAGCCTTATGAGGCATTCTTGGTCAAACCCTATCCCAAAACAGACAGTAGATGTTCCGATGTTCTCCCAATTTCACAAGTTTTTATTTCTCCCATTCCTCCCCTGCAGGCACTTTTTTTTTTTCTTTTTTTTTTTTACATAAGGAAGCTGTAAGAGTGGATGTAAAGTCCCTACAGGGTACTACTTCTGTTAGATATTTAATTAACATCACAACAAATTTAGGTTTCTTCTCTTTGCCATAAAATACTGGCCATCAACCTCTCTGAACACCTGCCTCCAGTCACTGCTAGAGTTCCAGCTCTGACAAATGTGATTTTTGACAAATTATAGGGATTATCTGCACTGCCAAACATCTGCTGAGGTTGGGGAAAAAAAATAAAAATCTCTCCCCTCAATCCAACACTCCAAAGGACATGTCAGTTCCAGCAGGCACAGAGTTCAGAAATCAAATATGTACTTAAACATCAACTGAAAACTCTGTCCTGACCTTCAGAGTACCGCTCAATCCATCTGACAAATCCAGTCAGGCTTTGAGGTTAAACATGGATTGAGGTTCATACCCTTAAGTATTTGCATTTGAAAGCATTGGCTGTTTTGCTTTCGCTTTAAATATACGTATTCTTAGCTTCCAATAGTTCTCCTCCTCTTCTTCCTTACACCCCCAAGTGTTTTTAAACATAAGGTAAATTAATAAGTTTAAAAATTAAGAAATAATAATATATCATAATAGTAACAACTATATAACCACCCCAATAGGTAACATGCTCCAAAAATTCAAACCCTGGGTTTCAAAAGAAATTCACCATTTAATACACAAAATTAAGCTTTTTCAAATAAAAAAATAATGATAATTCAAATTTGACATTATTAATGTAAATTAGTATTTTTTTTCTAAAATAATAAATCAAGTCCTGACTTAAAATCAGGACTTTTCCAAATGCATTCTGCCTTTCCATACAAAACATAGTCTTACTATGGTAGGAGTGAAGCTGATTGATGAGAAAGACACTGAGCTAATTTCACATTTCAGATTGGAATCCAGAAATAAATGTGCAGTTCATAAAAGATGAGTAATTTCTGGTGCATAACTATAGGCCAAATTTTGAAAGGCCTACAGAAAGGAAGAGAAAGAGATTTTTTTTTTAATCCTATGATTTTTAACCTAACATGATGCTGAAACCAGGGAATTTCCTAATTGGCAAAGCCTTAAGGATAAATGTAACATTGGACTCATCTACTTAAAATGTTTCCACCTCACAAATAAAGAACAGCATAACTCTCCTAAAGCGGATAGAACAAATAATCCAATCCTATAACCCTCTCATCAGTCACAGTGACCTGCAGAAAAGCTGACAGCTTTCTACGTCAACCCATCCTGGTTTATATATTCTTTGTATCATATGACTTCTTCTTTAAGCAAATAAAGTCCCATTCCAGTGTTTTGAAACTATGTTTTTTTCCCTAAACACAGTGATCTAATTACTATGTGATACACCATGTTTTTCCTTTAGGTAAGCTCAGGAAATTTCCATTTATCCGTATAGTAAGCCTGTCTTTGCACATCTAGGTAACACAATGCTGGTGAAAGTGGTCAAGGTAGGTGACTGCAGCCCTGGCAGCTGGCTCTTAAATCTGTATTTACCCACCTTAATGTAAGGGACCTGATTGTCTCAGATTACAAAGGGAGCTGAAGGTACTTCATGTTTTCGACTAGCAGCTATTTGGCTTGGTGCCTGACAGCTGTCATTGGGAGCAGATCACTAAAGGTCCTTACAGCTTTCAGCTCCCCTTGCAACGTGCTGGCAAAAGGTCTGAAACTCTGACCTCTGACCTTGATGTTGCTTAACTAATGATGCTAATGCCTCTTACAAATCTAAATGGATATATGACCAAGTATAGCAGCTATGAAATAGATCACAGCTGGGGCTGAAGCAGGCATGCCCTAGCCATGCAAATCACATGCAAATACACCTTCAACTATTTCCGCTCAGTGCTGCAGATGACATCTTGCAGTGCACTGAAGTTACTAAGAAGTGTTCAATGACATCAGTGAGCTCTGGATTAGGGTCCTTGGAAATTTGTCACAATCGCTAACACAGGAGGACCCCCCCCAGAGCAGGTGCAGCGCCTCACACATGGAGGACTTACTCGATTCTGCTACACTGACATGTACAATATAATAAATGTACAATAACAGCTTGCTGAAAAAGATCCTTTACTTTTCATTCTTACACAAGCCTCCAAAATTTCATACTTCCCAGTTCATAGGCAATGTCCCACTTATGGCTGGGCATTATCAGAATACTGCTGATTGATGGCCTTATGTAAACCCAGACACAGAACAGCATTTTTGGCAGGATTTGCACATAAGAAGAGCAGCAATGTCTAGAGCATGTTTATATTTTGAGAAAAATATTTCTCTTGTTTACTTATTGGACTAGCAGCAAAAACTCTTTCTGTAGACAGCAAGTTTTATTTATTGGCTTTTTCCTTTACAGAATGCATCTTGCCTTTTACATTTTGTTTAGAGGTTATTACATTTTATTACCCTCTCTTCTGTAACTATAATTTATCACTAGAAGACACAGGGTTTTGTATTTACAGCTGCAGTATTTTTACAAGGATTAAATAAGCCTTCATTACAAATACACAGGTACAGAACATTCTTCCTGAGCTACCTCAGAAATTCATTATGCATAAAAGAAAAAAAAATCATAATTTTGGGTAAACAGAAAACTCTCTGTGAAGGCCAAAGGCACAAAATATTGTTACTAAGTAAAGAGCATTCTTTCATATTGGATGAAAAGGAAAAACTTCATTAAATGGTCATTTCTACCCTTAGTAAGGCTGGCCCATCTGGTCTAATGACAACAGAAAGTTGAGCATCAGTAAAAGCAATTGATATTCTTGAACTACACATCCAAAGCTCATAGAAATTAAATGGTAGCTTCAGACATACACCTAAGTGTTTGGGTTTTTTTCTTGCTGAAGTGACTTTTGGGACACAGATAAGTCTCAACATCTCTATGAAGAAACTGTAATTTTGCTTTCTTCACACAGAAAGTTCAATATAAAGACAGTAAAGTTCTAGAATGATCACTCTCTTAAAATGTGTATGTGAAGTCACCATATGCATTCCAAATATGGTCTAATACATTGATGATCTGCAGACCTGATGAGGAAGATTTTTCTCTCCATTAGCGTTTTCCAAATAAAAATATCAGGGAGCCACTTTCAGTTGTCAAAACCAATGACAAAAGCTAATGAAAATGAAATATATCTTCTAAATCAGCAACTTTTCCCTCACAAAGATTGCTGTTGATCTGGCACATCACATGCTGCTAAAATGGTGCAAAGGGGAAAACCTGGGATCAGTAGCAATGCAGATAGTGCCCTGAAAAGTCTGTCAGTACTTCCTTAGAACTAACAAGACACTTTGCCATTGCAGCATTGCTCTTTGACTTGACTACACTCTCAGGAAATTCTGCTCTTACTGTATGCTCTTACCCCAAGCAAGTATTTAGGAGAATTGTGAGGCTGCACATTTACATGGAAAAAAAAAATAATCCAATTTAAAACAGTAAGGAATCTATAAGCAATGGCCGCAACGGCCAGGAATGTATATTCTAAAGCATGCAAGCTCATCCCTATCAAACGCAATCATCCCCATGCAGCTAAGTGCTGCCTTTGCCCTCTGCTCTCAGGATGCTCTCAGGATGACTCAGGTTTTAGGGGTTTGTACTAAGAGATGACCTTAACAAATTTCTAAAAGACAGCCCTGTCCGTCAACCAATTATGACTTCCTTGCAGCTCAGTGTGAATGTGAGTGCTGAGCTCTGTCCACTGGGCTGCAAAGTGCAGCTGCTTTTACAAGAGCATCTGTCCCGCAGAGAGGATGGCTCTCGCTGTCCCTGCTGAGCACACCAGATTTCAGCACACCTGTTAAGCCAGGAGGTGGGAACTTCAGATCTAAGACTCCTTGTGATGCTCTGTGACACCCACCATCTGCTTTACTGTCTCAGCATTATGCATTTACATTTCCCCATGGAGACACCTGCACAACATGCTCCAGACCTGCTAGCACCTACATTTCTCCAAATATTAGGAATGTATTTTTTTCCTTTGGAAAATGCTGCTTGCCCAGCATATGTAAGAACACCACCTCACCACTCAAAAAAAAAAAAAAAAAAAAAAAAACAATCAGCAACAAAAGACGTCCATATAAACACTTTAAAAGGATGTGGGAGAATTTCCTGCCCTGGTGATTGCCCATTTTTGCCCACACACTAAACGCAATAGCTTACACCTTTTTCCACGGCACTTTCTTGAAAGGAAATTTACTACAGAAGAGCCAGCTCATCCTATAACCAATATTCCCATGGATCACCTTGCAGTTACATGTTTATATGCCCTTGTCCTCAGGCACCTAACTGGGAAACACCTGGCTTGGATGGCCTAATTCTCACAGTGCCAAAACAGTAAAGATAAATGCTTACAACTCCACTGAGCAGAAAGAAGAATGGTTTGCATGGCTTTCTCCAGGCTCACAGCCTGACTCAGTCACAGGGCCAGGCCCATGAGCAGCTTGCTAGCCTGTGCATTGTCAGCATTGCTGTCTCATACCAAACTGCAGAATGGTGAAACACAGCTTTCCATGCTGTTGCAATTCACCTAATCTTTCCAGATTTATTAGGTACAATAAATCAGTAGCATAAGCTTTATGGAGAGCATTCATTTGTTAAGCAATCAGTTCCCATCTCTAATGCTTTACCAAAAGTGCAATCAGCTTTCTGGTTTGAGCCTGTAACAGACTGATTAAGTTTCATATCCCATATTTTTAGTGCCTTTCAGGGCTAAAAGCTACGAAAAAGCAAAGCATTCAGAATCATACCCTCTCTTTCCTCATGGAAGAAAGAAAAACAACATCAGCCGACAGAAAGAAAAGTTTTTTGTAAATGTCCATGTAAGTCATCAGAATGATTTACAAGGCTTTGACCCAGCAAATCCACACAGCTGTCCAACCGTGACATGGCAAAGATTTTTAGTGTTGCATACACGAGAAGGGATTAGCTTCATATTTCTATTTTGATATCGACTTAATAGCACTTGAACCTATACCCTGGATCTATATGCTGACAACAATCTATTTACAGAAAGAATTTATATTGGTAAAGTATTATTTGTTACCTGCTTTTCTTCCAATATTATTTGCAATGCTTCTCACAAGTTTCGATTAATTGCCATGAGTATATATATACAACACTTTATTTGCACATTTACTGATCAGCTTTAGTTCCAACATACAGAAAAATCAGATTCCTTGTCTTGCTCAGCTGTTATTCCACTTTATCCCTTGATGCTGGTATGTAAAAATGAAGGTGCATTTCCTTCTGTGCATACATGCTACAACATTAATGTCACTTTAACACACTAGCAGCTTTTAAATACGGCATTCATGGCATGATAACGTCCTAGCATTTGCGTCAAGATGGGATTTACTGTGAAATCAAATAAAGCTTACCTCAACATCTGAACAGCTAAAACTGGTCTAGACTAAATGTGAGAATTTCAATTATCTGCCTTAAGACTCCTGAGGACAGTGACACTTTATCACATTAGAATTACACTTTTCAATTACAAAGGAAAGTTGTGAACGATGTGCAACATGAGAAAGGACTCAGTACTATGTGGTGGCAGAGCTCACGCAGATTGGCTATCGTAAATGTCTGTCAGCAGTGTAGTGAAAATGCATGTGAAGAATCAGCACTTTTCTGCTGCCATATATCCTCCTTTAACAGATATCTTCTCAAGAAAGCTGCAGAACCCTGAGAACATTTACTGTGACTTTTGAGAACCAGCAGAAGCCAGACTGACCTTGAGAGCTCGATGCTCTGGCCAAACCCTACTGCTCTGTAATGCTCTGGCACCACCCAATCGGGCCCGTCTTTTTGGTATGAAAACACTCTACCCCTTGCTCAGAGAACAGTAGTTCTACTTGACCCTTCCAGGATTCCATTGTAAAAGACAAAAAATGTGTTACTTGAGTACTACTGTATTGCAGCACCCTGAGATTGCTATCTGCCTCCTTGGGTTGCCTTCTTTACAGAGATGCACCATTTTAATAAAAAAGAAATCAGAAAGAAAATATTCACTGCACCCTGCATTATTTGAGTCTGCATTCCCACTGCAGAAAGTTTCTCAACCACTATTTTACACCATGTTCTTGGTATTCTCTGATGACAGAGAAGGAACAGTATAATGAAGTCTTGCCTAGGCACTTCAAGTAAGAATCTGGCAGACATCTCTTTTAAGAGACTGACAAATAATTTAATTGTTCTATAGAAGATTATGAGAAGCTCTACAATTACGTGTATTTTGATCTTTACTGATACCTGACAGCTGCAGGAAATTACAGCTGTGCTGTACCTGCTGTAAGCTTACCTCTTTTCTATGCTGTTATTAACATGTCTTGCTTTTTGAACTTGCAGCATCTCCTACTCCAGCCACCAAAATGGAAGAAAATGCCAACACCAGCTTTGAAGAAGATTTTGAAGGACAGGCAACACACACAGGCAAGGAAATTATCTGCATTTTGGCTTTTTTTTTTTTTTTTTCTAAAAATAAGCTAAACGGCCCCTGTTCACTGGGAAGGCCCAGAATTCAAGTAGATGCAATTGGTTTGCCAATTAAAAATTCATTTATTTTTCAAAAATCTCAACTGTCCTGTATTCTTAGTTTTACTGTAAGTCCTTACGAATGTTAGGTTATACACTGTCTATAGAGAAATGCAAATATACTTCTACACAACACTAGCTTTGACCAACATGTCAGTTTCAACAGATTTCAACATCCCCATCTCAGTTAACTACTCATGCAGTTCACCAAAACCCTTTTACAGGATCCTGATAGGAACCAGATCACTAAAGTGATCCAGGTTATAAAAAAACACTCTTCCTTTCTTTTGGAGGCTAACATAACACATTGGTCTCAAAACTTTGGTTTTCAACACTCCTGGAAAGCATTCTGGAAAGAAGAGGGGCAGGCAGATAAACTGTGGCACAAAATGACAACCCAGTAAAGACAGACACTTCTTAAGACAGCTTCTTGTTACAGCCAGTTTCTCATCTTCCTTCCTATTTCTCAGGGCCCAAAGGCGTGATTAATGACTGGAGGAAGTTTAAATTAGAAAGTGAAGATCGAGACTCCTTATCCTTAAGCAAGAAAGAAATTCTTAGACAAATGTCTTCACCACACAGATCTTTCAATAAAGACGACAAAGACACCAGAGAGAGATTCTGCCGTAAGGTAAGACAAGTAAAGCAAAATAAATTAATTTTGCTTCTGTATAAGACATACTGGTTGAAAATCCTGAATTTGCCAGACGTGGTTCCTTTGCAACTTAGCAGAGCTCACATAATATATATAGACAGAACAAATGCATGTGCAATCATCTACATAGTCCTCTCTCAAGCAAAGTCTAACTTCAGTAAAATAAGCAGTATATTTCACAACAACATATCATGCAACACAGAGTTTAACCTTTCTTTCTCTGTTCCTTGCCTTCATTCTCTATCCCTGGTTAAGGCAATGGAAAATTTTTTAACATGTTCAAAAACCTACTGGTCAGACTGGAGCTCTGAGCCTGAGTGTTACTCATTACTATTTACCAGTTTTGAAAGCGGGAAACCCAACCCCCCCAAAAAACATAGGCATTAAACTTTGACTCCACTATAGTCACTGGCAAAACTCCCACCAACTCTGGAAGTTTTTGCCAAATATGTAACAGTCTTCAATACCATAAAGTTAACATGCAAATGTTGAGCCAGCATCTTCACCTATCTCTTGAAGAGACCTTTCAGACTCAATGTGGGATGTGACTGCCTTTGGCTAAGTTTTCAATGTGATGTTCTTTAGACAACAACTTAGTCTCTTCCTGTTTCAGCACCAACAGATTACTACTTGTTAATGTAAAATTCTCAAAATATTCACAGATGAGCGTGCAGGAGTATGAATTAATTCACGATGAGCAAGAAGATGAAAGTTGCCTACAAAAATACCGCAAACGCTGCATGCAGGATATGCATCAGCGGCTGAGTTTTGGGCCAAAATATGGTTATCTGTGTGAGCTGCAGAACGGGGAACAGTTCCTGGAAGCCATCGAGAAAGAACGTAAAACCACTACAGTCATCGTCCACATTTACGAAGATGGCATCAAGGGCTGTGATGCTCTCAACAACAGCTTGATCTGCCTGGCGGCTGAGTATGCTACCGTGAAGTTCTGCAAGATCAAGGCCTCCAACACAGGGGCTGGAGACCGCTTTTCAAATAAAGTCCTTCCCACTCTACTTGTCTATAAGGGTGGGGAACTTCTGAGCAATTTCATTAGCATTTCTGAACAATTCAATGAGGAGTTTTTTGCTGTGGATGTGGAGTCTTTCCTAAATGAGTATGGGCTACTACCGGAAAGGGAGCTTCCAGCACTGGGAAATGGCAATACGGATGAGCAAGAAGTTGAGTAATTAGAGAACCATAGTCCTGTCTAACTCTCCTTTTCAGTATGTTGTATATCAGCCTCAGTAACACCCATCTCATTTAGAGAAGGCTCTCTTCACTAATTTATTTTTAAGATACACATACGTATAAAAAATGCTTAACTGTTAGGATGTAAATTTTACTTAAAACACATACAACTGGTAGTCCTGTACATAATTATTTCTACTCCAGCCACAAGTAATAGGAAGAACAGGAGACAACAGTGGTGATCCCTAAGAAATTAAGGAGAAATAAAAATAAATAAAAAAAAATAGTGAGGGCCCATGCCTGTCTCCAGAAAGCACAACAATTTTATTTCAACAGGAAAAGGACTGATCCATCCCTCTGCATATACAGAAAAAAAAATGTCTCTGTGCTCTGGAATTACTACAAGTCCTGCCTCGTCAGATTCACTTCTACCAACTTTGATAGCAACAAGATCTTATCCAGCAGTTTTAAGGACAAACATATAGCCCAAAGTCCTTGCACTCCTAAATCACTTGGGTATCTAGGACATTATTATACTCTTCTGCATTTAACTTTCAATATTCACGAAAATACAGAAGTTAGCTCAGCAATTCTGTAAGTTTGTCATCCAAACAGCTAACACAGACTCATTATCAGTCAATTTCAGTTCATTGTTGCTCCCTATTTTGAACAGTAATATTTAAGATGTCTGTGAGTTACTGAAAAAGTATATTGTGCTATGTAATAACTCTGAATAAAGCTTAACAGCTCTCAAAACCTGCCCTTGGAAGTGCGAAATATATTGGTAGTACATAACCTTAACCTTAACATGTGAAATGTTAGTAAGCACTCATTAGACATTTATTAAACTCAAAGTTTTCAGTTTTGCTAAAGGGAAGCTGCTGACAACTACAATTTAATGATCTGTTTGAGAGGAAGACACAGGGTAAAATCACTATAAACCTTCCTCTCTCTCTGTACATCAAAAAAATACACCTCCTTCAGTTCCTGATACGAGACAACAAAACATTAGAAACATTTCAATTACCTCTTTTGCACACTGACAAAACTGAAGGCTGAATTTCACTCTGACGATAGAAGTATCTGTCTCTTACTCTGAGGACAGAAATATCTGTGCCTTACCCAAACACAATTCTGCTGATAACATCTGAGATTATCAAAATGTTAAACATAGTACTCACATAGCTCACCAGGTTTTATTTCGTTTGATAGTTTCACATTTTGTTCACTTTGGAGTGGAAGTTTTCAGTTTTCCTTCAGTCCAGGATCCCACTATGGAAATGTTACCCTGTGAAATGCTGCACATGGATCTGTAAGAATTCAGAATTGTGCAGGCAGGGCTGCAGAACCGCTGCTGCAATGACATAGCCCACACACTCAAAGCAGGTTCTTACCTCTTCTTTAAACGCATTTTTTTCTCTATTTTTCATTCACACAGAAATTTCAAAGGATTACACTACCTTCCAACAGATCTGCACAACGAAGCAATTCTACCCAAAATATTTGGCAAACATAACCCTGCAAAACATCACTTAAAGAGTCATGAGATTCTCTTTCAAACAAACTTACTTAAAAACAATTTATGCTTTGTTTTAAATAATAATAATAATAATAATAAAAGAAAAAAAAAAAAAAAGAAAGAAAGAAAGGAAAAAAACTTGTCCAGTTTCAGGGACTATCAAAACGCTGCTGAGTTTCTACTTTTAACTTCTAAAAAACTTCTAAAGTGGTCAACTGCGAAGGCTGGAAACACTCGAGCAGCTGGGCTTCTTTTGGTGCGCAGGTAGCGAATGTCAGTTCTGGACTGCAAGGGAGAAGGGCACCGGTGTAAACCCCATGGATCCCGTAAGCAGCTGCAGCCCCAGATGCTATAAATGGGGC